>WTSP01020157.1:68655-96318 GCA_025331215.1 Actenoides lindsayi
CCATATGATGTCAGCTCAACTATAAAGGGAGAGGGCAGGAGGAGGATGGGGGGGGCATTCTGCTTTGTCCTCCAAGCAGCTGCCGCGTGTTCCCGGAGCCCTGCTTCATAGACTCAGCCCGACATCGCCTGTAGACGGAAGTACCGAATAACATCTTATCTATCATAACCCACGGCTCCTTGCGTCTTATTCTCTCCCTGTGTGCCGTGCTGACGGGGGTGGGGTGGAGTGATAGAAGGGCTTGGTGGGCACCTGGTGCCGTGCCAGGGTCAACCCACCACACTATGATACACTTAAATCTTATCATTATACTTACTGCAATATTTTTTGGCTCTCTTGCTTTCAAAAGATTATGCCTCCTTTGAGTTGTATATCTACTCTGCCATTTGAATTTATTTTGATACACTTGTGCAGCAGTACAACAGTATATATGCTGGAGCACCAACCAACCATAGGCAGGCAAAGGAACTGAAAAGCCAGAGGAGCTTCAACAGGATAGAACAGGAAAGACTAGCTCTGGCAATTCCAGCAAACAGCCCATCTGTGCACTGCTGCTTCCTCTCCTTTCCTTTAGAAAGGGAATTCTTGGTATAGTTGAAGTACATGGGAAAGTTTCCACTGACCAAGGATTTACTGTTTACCCAGAGTTTATTATAATTTCCTGCCTAAATAGGAAATAATATTCAATACAGACATTCCTAAATAAATAAATAAATACAATTTCTTCCTGAGCTACATGGTTTTTTTTTTTCAGAAACGGTACTGTCTTGAATGGAAAGTTGAAGTGATGGAAGTATGAAGATAGTCTCCCTGATTAATTTGCTTCATTTTTAAGTTTCAGTGACTCATGTTCAGCCTTGATTGGTCTAGTCTCAGTTTATACCTTGAGGATCTTTGCTGTCTTAACAGACTGCTGACTACCACCTATTTTCTTCCCATTAGGGCACATTTAGACTGATCAAGTTGTCTCTTCACTGTCTTTTGCAATAAAGCTCTTAATCTTTCTGAACCATCTTTTTTGAAATACGGAAGCCACAGCTGGACAAGCTTATCAAGCCTGCATCCAGAGCACGCTGTGTTACTCGGTGTTCCCCTCAAAAGAAATTCAAGGATAATATTTGCCTTTCTTACAACAACTTATATTCAAGTGATTACTGCATGTGGCCAATTAAGTGCTTCAGAGTTGCTGCTTTGGGGTATGCAGTCTTCTAATTGTAATTCCCATGCTTCATTTCTAGGTATCTGACAGTGGTAGAACAGAAAACCTTGAATACTGGCTGATAAGAATAGCTATTACCACCCAAGAAATGAGAAAAGATTGAGGTTGATCCAGATAACATACTTGTTAATTTATTCTTTGAGATTTGCCCTTGCAATTTCCAGTATTTGGTATCTGAGAAGCACTACTAACCTTTCTGACAAGCTAAAGTATACACTAATTAATAACAGTGAACTTAATCTCCAGGAATACATTCTGTGCTCTAGTACTGAGTTAATCCCAGTGTTGTGCAATGAGAGAATTTGCCTGAAAACATTTTTTGTATTCTGAAATTTTTCATTTTGCAGTCTGTTCATCTGAAACAATTTTCAGAGGTATTCCAAAATCAGCCTGGACCAGAGATTAGAATACTGGAACAAAAAGAAAATGTGTGGGACTTTGTGTTCTGATGAGAAAGAATGGGAAAAGGGATATTAAGGGTTTACAGATGTAAAACGTGCTGATTTATCTAAATTAATTTCGACAAAATTGAAGCACTCATTTTTGTGGTTGCTTTTAAAGTGGTTAAAGAGTGGTCAAAATTGATTTAGTTTAATTGGGTTAAGCTAAAACTATTTTAGCCACTTTTAAACTGCTTCAATGTCCACACAAAGCAGTTGAACCTACTTAGCTAAATGCAATTAGAAACTGATTTTGTTAAGCAGGAACAATTCCTGCCACACAAAAGTGACAGATAAGTGATAGAGTTAAAAAGAGAGTGGTGAAGATGAGGTAATAATAAATGGGCATTATAGGATAAATGAATGAACCATGAAGAGGGGAAAAGAGTGAAGGGCTGAATACAAATGAAGACCGAGTAGACTGATATGTGGATAGAATAGAGTGCCAAACACACAGTGGGGAAAGAAGAGCGGTTTGGCTTTAAACTTCCTGCAAAACAAACAAGATCAGAAGTAGTAAAGACAAAATAAGGATTTAATAAATCATGCTTCTAAGAACAACCATCTATGTATTGGTGTGGCAAAGCTGCTATTGATTTTTGCCTGAGTAGAGACTGAGCCTCTAATTTGGCTTTAAGAATGGAAATTTGTTCATTCTTGCCATGTACCATCTCAATGAACTATTGTAAGAAAACATGCTTATTATGATCTTTTGCTAAGATGCCAGGTGGTAGCACTTAAAACCTCTTGCTATGGGAGTCGAAAGGGAATTTATTTTCATTATTCATGAGTGCCATTTTTAAGGGATAACTATTAACATGAATGTAGTCACGAATCAATTGACATCAAGTGTACTTCCGGGGTTACAAAATGAAACGAGGTGAGGTAGGTGGTTAAATTTTTGACAGCTGCTTATGAAATGCAGGTATACTGTGGCAACAAAAGTTACAAGAACCCAAATTCATTAGCCCCGTGATTTTTTTAGTATTTTGTTTGTATACACACATGTTGGTGCCATATAGACAAAACTGATATCTAATATTGTGCACACAAGATGAAGTGCTGCTTTGCATTGTCCACTTAATTTTAAAATCTCATCTGACAATTCAGAAATATTGATCCTACTGATTATTTGCTGTCATCTGTTTTTCTGGCATGTAGATTTTTTTCTCCCCTGAAATTCTGGGAAAGGGAAAAAATGGAAAAAAAAAGGGGGGAAAAAAGGGGGGGGGGGAAGGGAAGCAAAAACCCAACACCCTTCCCCCACACACATACTACCACGAGAAGAATTTGCAATGGTACCATGGAATTCTCAGAATTAAATGTTAAAATTAGATAGATAAATCTGACTAGATTGAAGTTGCCCAGAGCTTTTCAGAAGTCCTATAAAGAAGAATTTCCTCTTGAGACATCGGTAGCCTCTCTCATTCAAACAGATAAAGATAGATTGAGTAACAAGTGTGAAAATAGGGTTTTGAAAATACAACCACAACCCATTTACCATCTCTTCATTGTATCTCCAAAAGCTGTCTAGCCTAGAACTGAAGAAACCCACATGTAGTATTCCTTCTTGCCTTGTCAAGAAATATTTTAAGGAATTAATTTCCTTTAGGTTTGGAAGCCACTTGAGAGTGGAAGGATTATATGACTATATAACAAAGGAAATAAATTTTTAGGTTAAAATTTATAACTATAAGGCACTTTTTCAAATATCTAGACATAATGTAATGTAGAAAAATAATCAGTGATGCTGTGACTGTGCACCTCCAAGCTACTTCTGACCGGATCAGGTACACGCACAGAGAACAGTATTACACAAAGAAGGTTGGTCTGATTCTGGGTTTACGTTCAGACAGCCTGTTGTTTATCTTCACCCATGCAATGGAAAATCCACAGCACAGATTACTTGCAGATGATCAAAAGTACAAGAATAAAACAATTTATACTATTAACTACAAATAAAAAGTATGCAAAGAGAGTAGTGATGCCTCATTCCCCCTTTCTGCCTCTGATGTCACAACCCTTATAACTGACTCAGGCATCAATATTGTCATAGGGTCAGACCACCCAAGATGTTAATTTGGCATCTATGCTCTATCGCTAAAAACAGCCTAATTAACAGAGAGATTTTACTTTATTCTCTGTTAAAGCAGTTCATATATCTTTCCTCCTTTCTTGTTCACTTTAATACATTTTTGCTTTCTGAACCTATAACAAATTGTAATAGACTGTAATTTCAACTAGTAAAACATAGCATTTCCTAACAAAAAATATTAGCAAAAACAAAGATCTGAAACAGGAATTTTAAGGATCTGACTACTTGTCTACACACTCCATTGGTAACTAACATACATACAGCTTTTTGCTTTCTCTCATGGCTTTGGGGTTTTTGTTGTTGTTTGTTTGTTTTGTTTTTTTAAACTAGCAGCTTTTTATTTTTTTCCTATGAGATAGGAAATCACCATAAACTCAAAGATTAAGGAGATGTTACATCTAACAAAGGAGACAATTTCAGTGTCGTTTCAATGCATTTTCTCATTGTGATGGATTAAGTTACATGGCAAGATTCAGCTTCAAACACTAACTCACACAATTAGCCAGACATAATTAGGTAGTCAAGTGAGAGAGTATTAGTCGTCACTCACTGAGCTTTTTCAGCTTATGACCTTTTTCATCCTATGACCTGTACAGATTTCCATAAGGTGAAGGCCAAAATGGACTACAGGATTTTTATTTGACTAGCATTTATGAATTCATGTATCATTATATAATTATATATTACCTTTGATTGAGATCTCATTAAAGGTCTCTGTGTCTCATATCAAAATGTCAATAACACTCATAAGAAGGGAAATGTCATTTAACTAAGTCTGTGCTTATTAATCTAATAACTTCAAAAATTATCATAGAAAATTACTTTTTTCTCATTAGACCCCCATTGTTTAGGGTTTTTTCTTCAAAAAATGATGAACTTTCTTCAAAGATACTTTGCCATGAAAGCAGAAAACAGTCAACATTTGAACTAATAGTTCTCTTCCTGAACTGAAGAACTATCTAAGAACTCTCCTGACACTGCTTTTCTTTTTGGCTTAACATGAATTCTTTTCTAGACCCTGACAAAGCCTTTCCTCCTCTCAGCCTCATACCATACTCAGTGTAAAAGTGAGCAAACAAATGAAATAGGATCACCATAGTGAAGCTCTTGGGAGAGCTTCTTGAGAGGCAAGTAGAAACTCAGAGTCCAAAGGTAATTTATTTTTAATATTACCCAACTTACAGCCAGGCATCAATGCTTATGGCTGGGTATATTCACTTCCCTGATGCTTCTTCAGCCACTGCTGTTTGGGAAGTAGGGATGCTTCCTTCCCTGCAATCCTAGTGAATGTGGTTGGATATTTCAGGTCAGTGATAAATCAAGTGGATATATTGGGAAACAGACAACTTTTTCAAACAGGGAAACATGTCAGTGAATAGCTGACATTATCCCCTTGACATGGAGTTTGCTTAAGATGGAGTAACAGCAAAAGGAATTTTCCTAGTCATCAGCTACAGGATTTCACAGATGCAAGGCAGCAGGCCTTTTTGCAGCTACTCTCTAAGTTAATCAAAAATGTTCCAGCAGCCTAGCAAGTCCTGTAGGGGTCAGAATTGACCTCTCAGGCTGTATGTTTTACTGACTTTTTTTTTTTTTTCCCCCCTTGTGGCCAAGATTGGCAAGGGTGCATTTACCACATAATCCATGGCATTTTGCTATTCCCAAATACTAGTTGTATACAAGTCCACAGAATCCCAATTTGCATCTGTTTCTCTAGACAACATCAAGACTTCTGATATTTATTTCCCTTAGTATTCTGGATTATCTGATTTGCTTGAATGCCAAGAATACACCTAAGAAAGAACTAATGCAGTAACATTCAACGTATATGAATTAATTGCTTTTTAAACATGGGACAAATCTGGCAATTTTTTAGCATAACAACTTGAGATAGCAACTGCAAATGGCTAACATCATGATCATCTCTGAAGTGACTGGTGCCAATTCTGATGTTTCTCTTGTATCACAAGTTACAAAGGATAACTTCATGAGTTACAGGGTATAGGGAAAAGAAAAAGATGAAAAGTCAGAGAAGAAAGCTAAAAAGAATGTACATGAACACTCTAGACAATTGAGAAGCTGAGGAGCATTTCCTTTATCGCTGTAGGAACCAGAATAGCTGCATGAACAGTCTTGCCACTGTAGCAGTATCGCATATATTGCCAAGGACAGCCCTATAGGCAGAAACCTCATTGCTGGGATGGTATCACAGCCTGTCAAGGAAAGGGTGTCCAGTTTATATTAAACAGTTACTGAAGAGTGTGCATGTGGCTTGGTGACACTAAATTAAGGTGCAGGTGCAAGTGGGTGCATACTTCACCATAAAGCATTGTATAAACATATATGTACGTCAATGTGCTTGCATGGTTCTTGATGGGAGTATCCTCTACAGTGAGACTGCCTAGCAGGATGCAGTGGAAATCACTGAATAAAATGTGTGATCCTATGAGTTTTATACCACACAGTTTCTGATACCACATCAGCCATTCAGCCTTGGTGACACCACCAGTAGTTATAAAAAAATGACAGCATAAGGGCAACAATTTTGACCCGTTCTTTGGCATATTATAAGCCTAAGTACTCTTGGGATTATCACAGAGAGAAACATACTATGTTTTTCCTTCAGAACTTCAGTTTAAATGAAAAAAAAAAGTAAAATCACAAATAGGGAATAGAGAGTTCCTTGGCTATGTGTCTGCAGAGGCTCTTTAGTACAAATTGTTCCAGTAAGGACATGGAATAACTTATGTTCAGTAATTTGCCTCTAGTTCCACCTGGTTTGGATGGTAACATAAGACTAAGTGTTTCTTGGCTAAATCCACCCACTTTCACTTCAGTTAAATTATGTTCCTTTTGGGCTTTTGCCATAAAAATGTAGAAAACATGCAGATCTAGATATATAAAGAATATTTTTTTTTACCACTGGAACCTCAATTAAGATTTATATATCTTTATATATGTAAATAATGCTAAATGGCAGACAACTCTAGATCTCACATTTTTAGATATTTAATCCCTGTATAACATACACTGTAAAATCAATAGCGTGCATAATTTAAATGGCTGATACACTATTGTTACTGTTACATATTTAGTGATATCAACTCTTCTCAGATATATACAGGTCTTTCAGAACTAAAAACTTCTTCCTAAATAGTGTTTGCTGGATTTTTCAAAGAAGAATCTCTCAGCTACCTGAGCTCAAGACTGAGCACAGATATGAATTGCACATATGATTGTATGGTTGATGCCAAAACAAAAATTCCCTGTGCCTATTTAACACCCAATTCACACATCAAATGTCTTTAAAACCTGCAGAGGTGTCCACTTTAAATCTCAGAATTCTATGTTTGTTTATTTCTCCTTTTTATCCCTGTGTCTGTGATTAGAATACCTTTCTTACTCTTTTCTGGTTTATCCTTCTCCCTTATAGCATCTAGAACACACAATTTCGACTACATAACACATGCTAAAAAAGCATCATACCATATTCATCATGCACACAAAGGATCAATAACTCTGATGGATTTTTCTAGTTTTATCAGCAATTTTTCATGTAGCCAACAGGTGGACTGTTCTAAACTAAACCAATCAGAATTAGAAGGCAGGGGAAAAAATTTCCAATGGCTTTCATACTGCTAATTTTGTAATGAATTCAGCAATTAATTTAAGAGTTTGTTTCTTAAAGCTATATAATTAAATATCTATAAATTTAATTGTATATAAGAAGGATCTCCCTCTTTGTTACCTGTAACATACTGTTTTTTCTACTGTGTTCTCAAACAACACTTGAGTCACCATGATCATGAATTCTTTGGTCACTCTCTGCTACAGACAGCAGTCTGAAAAGACACAGTAGGGCTTTGGTAAACCTGTGAAAGTAAAGTTCTGAGACTTTATCTTTAATGGCAAGGAAAAAAAAAAAATGATGTCAGGGAGAAGTTGGTACAGCAACTCATTTACCTGAACTTGTTTACGCACATCAGGATAAACTCTTACATGAAAATAGAATTATTACAAATTAAATCTGAGCAATTTTTCTCACAGTTGTATGTGTGTACGCAGAGACACGTTCTGTAGCGTAGACAGGTTAAGGTATTAGTGTACACACCATGCACCTTAAGATCTGTAGAGCTCACACAGTTTATAAACTCCTTTTCCAATGCAATTTACCTCCATTCCTAGCCTCACTTCTTCAAAATCTCTGTCTTTTTTTCTTTGAGTCATTTTCTCAGTCCTCTAAGCTTCTTCCTACTTTAAGCTCAGCATGAGTCTTACGACCAAACTTAAGCTTATTCGCCTTATTCTTGACTTTGGTATCAAGTATTGTTGGCTTCTACTTTTTCTCAATACACTCCTGTCATCACTAACGAAGAGAATTACAAAATCAAGACAAGGACTAAAATTTCAATTTCAGTTAAATACAGATACTTCTCAGTCTGAGTGCAAAAAACCCACATCACATTTTCCTGATATCCTTGACATTTCTTCTGAGAACAACTAAGAATAACAACACTAACAAGATGAACATGAATCACAATTATATTATGATAATATGAATGAAATACTATAATGAACTCTTAATCATTACTTAGTATATTACAAATTTCATATGGAGAAAATAATAACTTACATATATAATGAGTAACATTGTACTAGGACTAATATAGTTGTAAGTTAATTATATACTCTGTAGCTGATTTAGTTGCATTTAGCTAAGGAGCTGTTTCGAGCTCACTGCAAATTAATTATGTCTTTAGGCATGTACTCTCATTTATTACTGTCACTTGCAATAGTAGCTGTTGGCTAGGCTCCTTTGTAGACCCTTTCTTTATGAAAACAAATGCAACTCACCCCACGAAACAACAAAACAAATGAAACCCTCCAGCAAAATCCCTAAGCATAGAAGACTAAAAATCTGTACTAGCTAAGGTATGCAAAGACAAAACACACAGTAGATTACTGCAGGTTTCATTTTACTGTACTTCTGACACAAAATATCCGTTACAGCATCTGCTTAGCAAAGTTCTAATGCGTCCTTGCATTTCTTTACTATAACTAGCCTTCTCAATAATGAAATTTAATATACGTCTTCTCAATTCTATAATTTTTCTATTTTCCAAACCCCTTATAAATTAAAGGGGGGGATTCAGGTAACTGTCAAAGACTCTCCCAATGTTTCTTAAAGTTTTTACTGATTATAGGAAACAAGTCACTTTCTAGCCTTTGATTTCATACCAGAAGAATAATTTTACATGACAGGAATAGGTAATAAGCAATAGCAAGTGCACAAGGTATTCATAAATCTAAACCAAGGGAGTCTTTCTTTGTTGAAGTTATTCAGCATTGTTCTAATTTCAGCAGGAAAAGTTAAATGAAAGAGTCTCAAGTACCTAAAATGGCAAAAGAAAAAAATCTACATAGGAAAAGAGGAGGAGAAGAAGGTAGGTCAAAGTCAGACACACTAGACCCCTGTGTGACTTTGTCAGGTTTATTGCAAAACTGTTAGAGCAGCCATGAAATTTCAAAGCAAACCTCTTAATCATCACCACTTTCTGCAATTCTGTTTCACTGGTGCATCTCAGACAGATACCCTTGGAAGAAGACACGTTTAGAGTGGCCAGTGTGCTCCTCCCATAAAATGGGGACACAGGCCAAACCAATGACTAGCCTTCTAGGTCACTTTAGGACAAGCATGTGCCAGGAGAGTTCATTGCAGGGGAACAGACTATATCCAGTTTGAATTAAGACTCCCAAAGTGCATGTTTTGTAGACAGAAGGGACTCAGCATCAATTCCTACACTCCTACTGAGCCAAATTACTTGCTAATTTAAATATAGCCCACAGAATTGTATTTTCAATGAACCTCACAAAAACCTACAGTGAATTCAGCTCTGATCTCAGTATTCTCAATGCACTAGAAGGGAAATTACACACAAAATTCTCAATCAATCTATATGACCAAATAAACAGTAGGAATAATCTCAATTCTTTTAATTTCCTTATGCTTGTATAAAACACAAGAAATAGTACCTCAGGAAACTACCATTTTTTTGTGGTAGAAAGATTCATGAAGTAGTAGAGTGAGCAATGAATCTTTGGTTCTTTGCATGAATGTATCTTAGACGTTGCTTGCAGTACAGTGCAGCTCTCTTGCTTGGGTATCCTGATATACCTTATGAATCGTAGAAAGCTATGATGGCAAGACAGATTTAAAAAGTAAACAAAATCCACACTGGTAAAAGAAAACCAGCTAGCAGGAAACAGCACCAGCAGCCTTGCAATATAGATACTACTAACTCTAAGGCTACATATTTCTAGTTATGGAATTCACATTCTCCATATCCAGGGAAATACCACCGCACAGCAGCGAGGAGAAACCTTCCAAGTGAGGCTCCTATCATTCCATATCTATGAATTATTTGACAGACCCAGCTTTCCATGACATATAGTATACGTTTGTGGCTTTCTGCCATATGAAAAAAAAATAACCACCTGCAATAAAAAACCTGCACCCTATTTGCTATATATTATGTCAAAAAATCTCTGTAGAATTTCAATAGCAACAAAAGCTGAAAAGAGTAAAGATAGTTCAAACATAAAACCAGCAAAAGCCTATCAAAATAACTAATTAGTAAAGGATTAGAAATTTTTAGAGACTAAACAAAATACCTATAGGTTTATTTTAACTACCAATAACTTCTGAATAATATAGTATTTGAGACCTGGGACTGATGCTGTTCTGAACACACTCTTTCTGAAAAAGAACAGAACTCTTCACAGATAGAGCAACCATTTCTGCGAATTTGGCTACAAGACTGAGACTATAATATACCAAAATCAATATGAATCTTAAAATTATATTTACATTCACACATGGATAAATTGTTCATTTTCTTAACCCTTTCTTCAGAAAAATAGTGATTTGGATTACAGAGCAATAATATTGTTTATGATGAAATGCACTTTCCCTCACTGGCACAGAAATAATGCAATATATCACAGCATTCCATTAGCACATTCGAAGTGATGATTAGGATTCACAAAATCACTTAAGCATGTGCTTATATTCATGTAAGTTCAGCAAACCAATTAACATGATTTTTAGTTATGTATACCCACAAATCTCACTTGAATAATTAACTAGCTTACACAACATGCTCAGAATTCAACACGTGCATTTTTCCAGTCATATTAATGAAAAACTGCAGAAAATGGTTAAAAAATTAACCATATATTTAACTGCTCTGCTAGATAAAGAAAGTTTAAACATATACTCAAATGTCACATTGACTTAGCGTTAAGATGTGCATGTGCTTAAATTCTGCATTGAATCAGGGCCCAAATAGCAAATATCTTTAGGATTTTTTCCTGTGCAAAAAAAAAAAAAAAATTCCTTCTAATCACCACACACAGCAAAATGCTATCAGGCTTTGAAATTTCAAAATATGTGTCTACTGCAAAACTAAATCCATTCCCTTTTGTGACATATACTGTAATATACTCCTTTTTTTTTTTTGGTAGAACTAAATATACCCTAAAATAACATAGATGAAATAAAAGATGATGGGATCACATTGTCAGTTAGAGGAACAAACCTACTTAGACTCTAGTACTTGTGACTAAAAATTCTGATAGCCAGTTTCTATTGATGCTAATGAAATGTTCTTTCATGAGAAAAGCCAAAGATATGGCTTCTACGAAAGATTTTTCTTACAGTTTTGGGGGAGCTTTTTTCACTTTAAGGAAAAAAAAAAAAAGAAAAAGTAATGGAAGTGGAGTTTGATGACCTACAGAGGATAGTCACGGGGAAGCAAACCTATAGAAGTTCAAATTTATGATTATGAGAATTGAGCAGTCATATTTTTCCCCACTGGCAGAATAAGAGGTTCTTAGTGACTGGTTAAGGCTGAAGGATATTAAATCATGACTATGCAAATATCTATTTGATAGTCATTTGGATAGTAATATACTAGGTGTCATAAAAGTACACCTGTCTTTGTCATAGACCTTTACTTCTTTGTGTAATAATTTTGCAGAGAACACATCCTGATTGTAGTATTACTTACTAGTAAATTACTTACTAAAGAATTTTCACCTCTACCTGATAATTTATTTTTTTTTTTTTAATTAAACCAGCATATATCACTGACTTGTTTCTCAAAGAACTTACAGAACATTTCCAGGCACATTCAGATATCTTTATTGCCTTAACTAAATATACTTGCAAAAAATATTTTTGTTGTAGACCATCCAAGTGAGAATATCACCATATTGCTATGAAATCAATTACCACATGTTGTAAAGACTGTATGAAAGACTGAGGTGTTGCACTTGCATAAATTAAAATTCTGTATCTATTTATGTTAGAAAAGAAGTCATTCATAGCAGTGGAAGTTTCTGAACTACTATGTACTAGTTAATCAAAAGGACAAAACGAATAAATGGAACAGAAGTGTGGGTATCACAGTTCTCTTCCATGTTACTGTCTTAATTATTGTCCTAGAGTGTTCCACTCCTTTTTTCCCTTCAGTATGTTCTTGTGTATGTGACCGTACATGTATTCAAAATTTCAGCTGAAGGGAAGTTGGAAGATTCTTATTTAAATTCTGTCTCAGTAAGTAGACGGTAAGATGTTTCCACATTTTAAGTATCTTGTGCAAATGAAATATCCTAAGTAAAATTAGCTATGGTTTTCATCTTCCTAAGGAGCTTGATTCTGTGGACAATAACTCTTTAGGGTAAGTACACAGAAAACCACCAATAGCAAAGATCCCAAGTAGGTTCAAACCCTAAAGCATGCACTCATCTGATCAGCCTAAACAAGGGAGAAGCAATTCTGGATCTATAGAAAAAAGAATATAAGACTCTCACAGACTATTCTGTCATCCTAAGAGACAGCACCCCTTGCAGTCCCTCTGGCCAGACAATTAGGCAACCTCTCAAAGTGTGAACAGAGGGAATATGTATGTGCTTTACATATATAACAGCTATATAACTTGGTCAAAAATATGAGTTAATATAAAATTTGAATGAAATTTGGCCCAACAGGAACAAAATTTATAAGAAAATCAGAGAGTTACCTAATCAGTCATTCATACAGAACATTTCCAGTGAAACATAAGGATATACAATGGTTGTTAGGATAATCTTTACAGCTGCTATCTGTAAATACTGACTGTTACTATAGCATTTGGTTTACTCTTACACCTTGAATACTGCACTGACACCAGTGAGAAGTCCTTTCACATTAGAATCCACTGTTTTAACACAGGGAAGTCTGTACTCTGTTACACTTTAGCTAGTATAATTTGCCTTAAAATCTATCTTGGTAATGTTTCTTCCTATATAAAGTTGTACTAAAAGATAATGTAGATGTTTGAAAGTTCAGTTTATTATGCCCCAACACTCTAATTACAGAGCTGAAAGGGGCTTAGTAGCATATGCTCTGTAATACCCTATGAAAAGGACAAAATTACAGTTAGAAAAATTCAAGTGATAGCTACACAGTGTTGTTAACAGCTTATCTCCTATTAACATCAGATAAATTTCTAATTTATTTAAAATGTAGAAAAATTAAAAGAAAACAAAAGAAGAAAATGTTTATGGTAGAAGATTTTCAGTACTGATTGATGTTGACATAATTTTGGCTCTATAAAGGCTAAACTCTAATTCAGTGGCAATAAATTCAAAATTGCACTTGCTTCTGGAAAACCTGCTTTAGGATTCTCTTCTTAACAACAATGCAAATGTATTCCTAATTTCTTTCAGCATCTTCAATGAACGTGTGTCAGTTACAGACCTGCTAGTACTCCCAGACTTAGAAAGTTAGGACATTTTGGCCAATTTTTCAGGAACCTTTATAGAGTAATCCAAATGAAAGTGAGTTACAAAAGGATTTTAAAAAGAGGATGAGTGAATTTCTTATCCTTTACAATCACATCGGTGAATAGACTTTGCCTAGCTTATATGAGTTCCAAGCTTTTAATCAACCAATTCAAATCCTAAACATCTGCTGTGACTTTGCCTACACAACTCTGCCTCCATCCTTCACATCTATGGTTAGTTCGTAGAACTCCTGTGGTTCACCTGCCCTTCCTAAGTATTAAAAGGTCACCCAGGTAGAGAGAAACACCGAGTCATTTCTCCTGAATATCCATCTTGAAGAGGAAGCACAGCAAACCTAAACAGCAGAGATTTCTTCCTCCCTCTCCCATTTTTCCTATCCTTAAATATGTAAGATATCTTTTTCCTCTACCACATGCTCTTATCAAACAAGCCTTTAATAAAAGTTGAGGTTTCTAATGTTTAATCACAACAGAACATTTAATGAGGTGTTCTTTGAGAAAGATTTTATCAAAATATCCCTTTTGTTTCACTTTGAGACAATCATTTGAGAAACACTAAAAATAAGCAATTGTAACTTCTCTACATACTTAACATTCTTTAACAACTTCCCCATAAAAGATGCATAGCCTATTATCTAACTAAAATTGTCTGACAACTAAGCTACTTTTCCCTAAGGAAAAGGAGTGTTTCTTCACATCTTAGCATTATATAAAAGTTTTGACCGTTTGGTCACTGTGATTTGATGATGGTGCAGTCTTTCTCAGGGTAACAAAGACTTTACTGATGTTGTTTGCTTGTTTATCTACAAGTGTTTGCCTTACTGTCTATTGGTCGTTCATCTACTATGTCCTACTGTTCATGTCTCAGCAAGTAAGTATTTACCATCTTCCACATTTATCTACTTGAATTTATTGTGAATTTCATGGAATATATGTCCAGCCATTTTATAAAAACCAATGTCTATTTATGTTTTGTTGTGATTGCACAAGTGGTGAAAATGGTTTGATCTGGTAAAATCTGGGATTAGTCTTATCAGCAATTGTTTGCCAAGATAGAGTTTACTTTTAGGGTATCAATACCCACTTCTTTCCCCTCTTATTTTTGCCACTGGCTGGCATATGCTGGCATACAGTCATGAGTGTATGGGGTTTTAATTTGAGGAATTTTTTTAAATTTTATTTCTTGGGGGTATTTACTTGTTTCTGGTTTGGTGTTTTGTCTCTGTTGTTTTTTGGGTTTTTTTAAGTTCAAGCATTGAACTGAAGAGTTCAATGTATTGGATTTTGTGAGAATATTTCTGTATGCTAAGAGAGTATACTATATAATTGATTAGTGAAGTGTTGGGGTTTTTTTTAATGCAGGCCTGGGATACAGACATGGAAAACAGCTAGGATAAAATAAACCAGATATGCAGGAGTATTACAGTACAGAAGTTTATTTGAAGTAACTGTCCACAAATACATGTTGATCCACCATTAATGGTAAGCAGCTGAGTGCTTGAAGAAAGCAGCATAAGTTCTGTGGTTTTATCTGTGAGGAAAAGGGTAACCATGACAAATACTACATGCAAGCTGACATACTCTGTCTGCATGAACACTCCCGCTAATAATTTATAACCTCAAAAAGTTGGCTAGATGATATGACATGACTGAAATTCCATTACTGCAGCAACTGCAGAACTGCATTGCAAGCCTATTGTCAAGAACAGTCTGTGACAACACACCAATACTAACATTATTGAACTCTGTTAATCACTGTGACAGTACCACCCTAGTGCATGAATATATGATTACTAAAGCAGATCCTGTAGATTATGGGGAAAAGAACTTTTCTCCAAAATATGTCAGCAATTGTGCTTGCCACTGTCTGACAGTTGGCCCAATGTTTCCTGCCTCTATCACACCTGCTTATCTGTCCTCTAACACTATAAGCTATGTTTGTCTGGCTCACCAAATCTGTGACTTTCCAAGACAAGCTTCCATTTTTCAGGTGGTCCTTGAGGGTTTTTTTGTTGTTTTTTTGGAGGTATGTTTTGGAGGTATGGGGGGAAAGAGTTGTTTTTTGTTTTAAAGGTAAATATGACTTGAATACTTCAATACACATTTTTCTTGGATATTTATCTTGTTTCAGTGACTCCAGTATTATTGGGAAGCAGATGGAACTTATCTCCTGGTATCTTGCCATTCTGACAGAATGATGGATGTGAGCACTTGAAAAATCTTTATCGTATTCTACATCGCTCTTAGAGGTTTTCTAGCTCCTGCTTTGAAACTGACACACAGCTTGGATTACACTTTTTATGGTTCTTCCATGCTTTGTGCTTTCATCAGATTGAACATTGCACATACTCATTCAGATACTAAAGCTCACTTTGTTTCCTTTTTTGGCTTGAACATACTAATCAAACTTTTGATATACACGTGCTACTGTCAAATATTCCTTTTCAACTCAGAGTGTCATTTTCCTTCCAATGGATAAATTGTCTTCTGATTGGTGCCTATGATAAAAAACTAGATTTGTAGATGAGAACTGTGGACATCATGTTCAACTTCAGCAAGATTTTGAACACCGACTATCTCAGCTTTCTTGTATCCAAGTGGAATATTATAGTCTTGATTGGTGGAAAATAACTGAAAAGACTGGCTGGATGAGATAGTTCACAGGCTAGAAAACAAGGCATTAGGGAGATCTAATAGCAGCCTGCAAGTACCTGTGAGGAGGTTATCAGGATGACAAAGCCAGGCTATTCACAGTGGCACACAGTGGGAGGATGGGAGACAAAGACCTAAGTTAAAATGAGAGATTTAGTCTTGATATAAGAAAAAGCATCATCATAAGGACAGTTGAACACCAGAACAGGTTGCCCAGAGAGGCTGTGACATCTCCATCCGTGGAGGTTTTTAAGACTCAACTGGATAAAATCTGAGCAATGTGACTTGCTATCACAGATGACCCTGCTTAGAAGAGGAGATTGGACAAATGACTTTCTGTCAACCCTTCCAACGTGCATTATGGTCCTAAAGCAGTAAGACCCCCATGTCAAGCAGAATTTTATGGAGTTTTATTCCTCTGGCCCTTCTTAGTATACACTGAGATTGTTGTCAAATACAGTTTCTGCCATACTGTTACAAAATTCATAAAGCAGGTTCTATCAGTATCAGGTTAGAGACTGTGTTCATAATTCAGCATGAATCTGCGAAGCAAGGTGCAGTATGTTTTAGGTTACCATTAGTTTTCACATTGCCTTGGAGAAACAGTAATAATTAAAACAGGGTGCAATTAATTAAGTGTAATTTCTGCATGTAGGCAGGAAGAATCACCTATGAAAAACCCAAATGAGACAAAGTAGTGGTCCTTCAGAATGGTATCTGAAATTAACACTGAGTCATAATACGAATAAAGAAATTCATGCTAATTTTAAAAGGCTGTTTTGTCTCAATAAAGGTATCCTCTGCAAGATATGAATTAATTCCTCTTTTCTGCTCAATGGTGATAAGACACCAAATAGAGCATTGTGTCTAATTGGGAGCACTATGGTTCCAGAGAGATATGGAGCAAAGGAAGTAACTGGATTGAAATCTCAGGTTTTATCTGGACACAGATAAAAGCGACACATATGATGAGATGTCTAGAAAACATTTTCTGTGAGGAAAGGCTGAGGAACTTGGAGATAGAAATGCTATAGAACACAAGACAAAACAATGATCTGATAGACCTCCTAACAGGTAGTAAGTAGTTTAACAGAGGAATGGAATAATATGTTTTCCTCCTCCACTCTCTACAGGACAAAATGACCTAGGCCCATACTATAGCAAGACTATTCAGGTTAAATATGACAAAAAAATTTCAGAGTAAGAACAACAAAACAACACAATAAGCCATCACAGGCAAATTTCCTTTATTGAGATTTGTAGATACAAACTGGATAAATATCTGTCAGGAATTAGGAAAGTGCCACTGACATCTAAGGGAGAGGAATGGACAGAGGACTCACTGATTTTCTATGGTTCTATGAATACCATAGTCTATGACAGGAATCCTTTTAGTTTCTCTTAATGTAACATTGGAGGTAGCACTACTACTTTTTCCCTATAGGTTTAACTCCAGTTGTGGTTTTGGGTATCAGCAGCTACGGACTGGTGTGCAACATAGTGGTAGATTACCCAATTCAGTACTTGCCAAAGTTTGCATCATGCACCAAGTACTGAAAACAATTTTGCTTTTATGATATTAGGTTTACTTTAGTTGTAGGCAAGTTTGAATACTTTGTCATAGACAAACATTTTGCCTGTCTTTTCAGAAGTTACTATGAATGCTACCTAATAAATGAATTAGACATTTTACCAAGTCTAAAATCCAATTTCTGATTTTCTCCATTTGCCTTGTCTTATTCACACTAATGAAACAGAGAGGCAGATATTTTCTCTATTTCCACATATGACAGACTTAGCATTTTACATTTTTGAAACTTTTCTCAGTGTAAGATTTTGTTTTTTCCATTCCTGGTATAATTTTCTGGTGCTCACATTTCTATTATGTGAAGAATCGTAAGTTTGGTGTTATTAATTTAATGAATTTGAAGTTTTTAACTGAAAACTGAGTCCTCTGGTTATCCATGGAGATTGGTGTAGAGAGTAGAACCTGCTATTTTACCTGCAGTATTCTGCAAGTAATTTACATTTTCCTTAATATTATCATGATCTTGCCACTCTATAATTTCAGTTTAACTTTTTTGTCTTGAACGTAATTCTGTTTTCTTCCCTTGCAAAATGCTAAAGAATTCTTTGAAGCCTAGCACATTCACAGATGTCCCAGTATCTACTTGGCATTCAATTGCCTGTTTCTGTGCTGTGTCTTTATGTGTGGTGGTAACTCTACATTTTAGAATCCATTTAAATTGCACTGTACTAATACATAGGTGTAAAATCTCATCCCTGCTCCCTCACACTTCTTGCTTGCTTCCTTAGTATAACACATTTATTTTCTTTCTTCATCTGTGAGCTTTAATATCAGTATTCCCTTTTGACAAAGTCACTGAATGTGTCCCACTGTGATGGGCATTTTCTGTTATCATAGTATTTCTTCCCTGTAACCAAAGAGCTTCCTTCGCACTTTCTCTCCTATTTATAAACTTAATTTTTCACTAGTTTTGGTGCATATACTTTGCATGTATGTACTTTTATATACTAATTTCTGCTATTTCTGCTGCATCTAGTTCTCTGTACTTGCTATGAATAAGGTTAAAATCCAAACTATACCAGCAAAAAAAACCCTCAACAATTTCTTATTACTTAAATATCTTAACCTTGGGGAGACCTGATTAATTGTGTTTTCAGCATTTAGGACTACACAGTACAGAAAGCCAAGGAATGTTTTTCAGGAATAAAATGTCTCTGCATGTTGCTGATAGGCACTATACAAAAATTACAGAATTTCAATTAATATGTAAAAATTTCATCAACCATTTAGTTGAGGCAGAACCTTGTTAATGATGAAGCTAAGAGAACAAATAAACTAAGCACACAACTTTAATTTCCTTAGATTTACAATGTTGTACGTTATACTTCCCACTAAGACACTCTTTGTAGTATTTTGAAATTAGATGTCCTGTAAAAGTGGATTTTGATTTTTTATTAAAAAATAATATACAGATTCATGTCAGGTATGTGGAATAAGTTGATTCCAGAACAGCTAGCGCTAGCTATTGGAGGGCATGTGCCCAAGTTCATTAGACTTCATTTATGTTGAAGTCAAAAATCTTATTCATGAACTGCTCAAGCTGTGAAATTTGGACTTCATCATGATCCCCCTTCTGCTTGTGTTTGAAAGCATATCCAAAGCAAAAGGCTGAAGAGTCAGACTGGACATGCCTAATTTCCCTCATATATGCAGTGTGGGTAGCATATATAATGGGAAACCATAGAGAAGCACAAGCTGTGATGCAGGTTCTGAGCTTCTTTAAACCCTTTTCCTCATAACTCATTCTAACTGTGAATATCCCCACAAGACAGAACCAAGAAGATACTTGTGAGGTTCTTTTAAGTTATTGTTTTATTTTAATATTTAAAACTGCCCTAAAGAAATCATGAATGTCACTCTTCTTTTAAACAGTTCTAAGTATGTGAATACTAATAGAAAAGGTTACTTAGAACTCTTATTAGGTGATTAGTTTTCCTTTATATTTTTATAGGACCTTCATAATGACAATATAAATTTAATGCTATGGCTGCTCATAAATATTAGGCACAACACAAGTATCTTCTTTACAGATGGGAAGGTAGAGGGTCCTGAAAAATAATTCCAGTTTGAATGTGTGTAAGTAAGTTTATGCAAATTGTTGTCAGTCATCTATGTATTCATTTCACTAGCAAAATAACATTAGAAATGATCTGTAGCCAACAATTCTTCACTTGAAGACATGCAATGCAAATATATGTTCAAAACAGAAAAAGAAAATAACTTAAGGAGAAGCATAAGTCTTACCACACCAATAGAAAAGTAGTTATTGATGATGTTGTAAGGCACTGGGTCTCCTTTCTCATCTTTATCATTCGGTATTACTTCAAACTTCCACCTGTCCAGCAAAATCTCTGAGCTGTTCTCAATGTCTTTTAAGATCTTCATCAAATTCTCACCTTCATAACCTAGCAAAACATGAAAAGTTATTTAATCAAGCAAAATAAAATGTCATTTGATTTGGTTTGTTTGGTTTTTTTTCCCCTAGATGACTGCTTGAACAGGGGTCTAAGCAACCTGGTCTACTGGGAGGTGTCCTTGCTCATTGAAGGGGGGTTTGGACTAGATGATCATTAAAGGTTCCTTCCAACCCAAACTATTCTATCATTCTATGACTGGAAAAATGAAAATTTTGCATATAGGACCTGAAAAGTAGGATTGTGTTTGAAGTATTGACAATTTTCCAGCACCTGTCATTAAAAGGACTATAAATACAAAGATGATCTCTGCACTCAGCTAAATTCATGTAAATTTAGATTAATTCTACAGATTTCACTAGGCATTAGATTTATGCTGGAGAGAATATTTTCATCCTCAAAGCTTGTCAATCCTTTGAATTTTCAAAATGATTATGACAGTTATCCAAAAAGCTGAGGTTATATTTTTCAAAATGTTCTTGCTATGAAATTAATCTTAATATTTAAACTCCTTTGATTTCAAAGTGTATGAAAAAAGACATACAGTAGGTTTGTCTGATTAATGTGTGAAAAGAGATTGAAAGGTTAAAAACTAATAGTTCTCGTTGATTGTTTCAATGTGATTTAGCATAACAAATCCAAAATTTGAAATCCATAACTGATGACTTATCAGCAGAACTAACATTTTTCTTTCAGTAACTTCTTTATGAACCTCATCCCTCTCTGCAGAGATCTTACTCTTTCCAAGAAGTACTAACATGTCTTTACGTAATTCACTAGCAGTAGTAGTTCACTATACTGCATACTCAATAGAAAACTTGCTTAACACACTCTCGAGTATACACAACACACAGCAAGTGTGTGTCAATGTGTAAAAATTGAGAGGATTTTACTAAGCGTCATTGCCAACCTCAAATACTACTCAGACCAAATGAATTTGCAATAGGTAACTAAGGTCTGTGTATTCATTCCTTCTTCAAATCAGAAATAAATTTTCATATTGAAGCAATATGTACTTCCTGGGTCATTAATGGTTACAGAAAGTAAAGCCATTCAAAGCCTACCTGCTTGCTGATGTATTTAGTTCTTTATGGTTGTATAGTATATTTTTGTTAGTTATTGTCAACAACCACAACAACAGCATGCACAATTCAATTTCTCTGCATCTATGAGGCCACTCACCAGCAATTTAGTTTCTGGAAGCCCTGTCTCCTCTCCTGTCTATGGAAGTTTGAGAAAATCTGTGTTGTGGTATTGTCTACCACAAAGCAACTAGAGAAGAACAACGATGAAAATCAGAATATTTTCATCATGTCTTGTTCTACTTTAGTCCAGATGGAATCACTCAAAACAGAAGGTAAATAAATAGAAGTGAATGGAAGGACAGGTGCTGGGTATTAAATACTCTCATAGATGCCCCGACTTACGACTGAAGTTTGGACTAGTGACTTCCTATAACCCCTTCCAAACTTAATTATTCCATGACTGTACTCTATGAACTGTTCAGAAAGTGAAGCAAGGCTAATTTGATTGGGTTTTGGTTTGGTTTTTGTTGTTGTTACTATTTTTTTTTTTTTTGTCCTATGTGAATAATCACCATTCATGACAAAGAAAATACAGGAGGTCCTCAAATGATGTGACAGCCTAGAAACTACTGAGAATTTGCTGAAGACTACCTGGTAACAAGGCAGACATTTGGAAAGGAAACTTGCTATGATGAGACAAGAAGGAAGAGGTATCTACAGAGGCTGAGAAATTCCAAATAAACAGCCAAGTTCCAAATACACAACATCTCAACTGAAATAATCAACTGAGAACTGGAACAGAACTGGCTGAGACAATGAACTGACATGTTTTCACCAGAGACTGAGTCTTCCCCAAGACTTTCTTCTTTGTGTCTCCTTCAAGTTATCCTGTAATACAAATCCTGAATGGAAATAAGTTATTGAACCTGAGAGTAAGGCTCGATACATCCAGGAAAGGATGAAAAGGGTGTTAAAGGTTTGACTTTACATATATTTTCCTTTCAGCATTCTTTGCTTTCTCATTTCTGGAAAAATAGCAACAGAGCATTTACCGTCTGGAATCCTCTGCAGGAGAAGAGAAGGGGAGTGGATCAAAGGAACTAGTCTGAGGCCGAGACACATTTTGCATTTAATATTTATGAATATTAAAAAAGATGAAACCACTCCAAACCCATTATTAACTGTTTTCAGTAACCCCTTCAGAATAGCCCCTATTAAAATCCATGTAAGAATACTCCCTTTATAAAGGTATTGATCATAGAAATAACTGCAATACAGATGGTAAAAAGCCAACCTAATAGCCATATGTTACTCTCAATGCACCTCAGAATCTTTTTTGTCAGCAGAAGCTACAAAAAAAAGATATGAAGAATGCTTATAACATTTAATATTTATAAAAACATTAACATAACTAATTTCAAAAAGAGGAAACGTGATAATGGCTCTTTACATACATCATAAAGAAGAAATCCAAATATTGAGAGTTTTTCCTCTAATTACATAATGCATTGTATTTTAATTTTTGTTTACCTCCTCCCCATCTCAGACACCTTGCTAAATCATTGCCAGTCCCAAGAGGCAGGATAGCAACTGGAGGATGCTTAATCAAGTTTGCTTTCTCTGTGAATAAAGATGGAAAAATCATAAATAAGAAACAAACAAACAAAAAGTCTATTTGTATGGTATTGTTACAATAACTGTTAGGTTTTGTTTCAGTGAAAGACAGTCATACATGTTTTGCATGTGAGAATATTCTGCCTGCTTAGAAACGAACATTTCACCAAGACACTCCATTATGCATCCCCTTCTCCAGTCAATATTCAATCCTGAATCCTAATTTCCTCAATTGTTATCACAAGGACTTTTACAACGCATAGATAACATTCATAAACAATGATACTCAAGATCTTTCCAAGACTGAACACATGCTCTCTGTTGGTCTAAGATCTGTCATTCCCAGCTAGAAATGCAAAAGAGTAATATAGTTAAGGGCATGAATAATGAGATGAATCTTGTACTTTTTTATTGGGTTGACCAAATTTGTGTTTAAGTGCATATTCACTTGCATTTCTGTCTACACATGAGCACCACTACCAAGAACTCCCTGGAATCAACACCAGGGGTTTATCCATCAGGAATTGAAGCTGCTGTTCAAAATTAGCATTGTCTTTTGACTCTTTACTGGTACTTTCCTAGCATTTCAAGCCAAAGGATCTCTGTTCAAAATCCAGTACGAAAACCCTTGTCAAGAAATACAGCCTTTTGGAAAGCTGGAATTGAGGCAGCTATACCCCAGGTATAAGAGTTCCAATATATAATTTGTCAAATTCTTCATTTAATGGGAATGAGTAGCATGTCTAGCTTAAAAGTTATACTTGAATAGTTAAACAATCAGCTATTTTGTTCATAGAATTATGCACAAAGATCAGCAATTCTCAGCAGGAGTTTATATATCCAGTGGATGTCCATTGCTAGTTAACAATTTCTCTCATCACTACTTTATGATCATTTAACATTCACAATGCCAGTGTACTGCAAATCTTTGAGAATTTAATATTTACTAGAATAATTTATTAAAAAAACTCAACCAACAAACAACCCACAAACATTTAAAAGTCTCAAACTGAGGAGAAAAAGGTGCTTTTTTTTTTTTTGGTTGGTTTTTGTGGTTTTTGTTTGGTTGGTATTTTGTCTGTTTTGTTGTGGGGTGGGTTTTTTTGTTATTGTTTGGTTTTTGCCCTTTTTCTTTTCTTCTTAGAAAGTGTCCATTTCTCAAAACAGGTGATTTCTTAAACTTTATATACCAAAGGCCTTCTGTTTGCTAAAAGGCAGCACTGAATCTCCCAAATAATTACACCTATGAAATGAATGGATCCTGGACCTCCCAAATAATTTCTTAGTTCTGTACCACAAAAATTTCTGCAGAAGGTACTATTTTTTCTATGAAAAACTGCAGTCTTTTTTCCAAATAATGCCACTGAAAGAAAAAGTAACTTCATGACATTTTAGACCACATGAAAAAATTGGTGACACAATTAACAGCTGCAAAACTTCATCCCTTCCAAGTTTAGGCAATATATCTGATATCTATATACATTGATTTACAACTTTGAAAGTAATTTGAGAGTAACAATCAATACCTTGCATTTGTAAGTAGATTTTTTTTTTTTCAAACCAAGATCAGAAATATTTCTTTGCTACTATCTATTATTCCATGATGATATTTTTATTTTTCACTGAACTTTTAAAGATTTTCTGATCCCTACCTCCCACAACGCACACACTCTTCAGCTAGACTTTCAGTTGAGTCCTTTCTTCAGCTCCTTCGTAATTTCCATTGTCACACATTCCCACTTGTTTTCTCTGCAGCCTCTCTAATGCCAAATAAATGATCACATGGTATGGAAGATACTCTCCCTAATAAGTCTTAGGAAGTTTAAGACTGTAGTATGTTGAATTCTGAGCCTTCCTAATCATTTGTACAGACGCCTTTATGGCCAACTGACTGAAAGAACTCAAAACCTAAAATGGCTGTTAGCCCATTACCTCCCTTATGGGATAATGGAGCATGAACAAACATAAGTTTGGTAACTGAAAAAGCAAATGAGCTAAGGTAAATGGTTCTAAAAGAAACAACTTAGATTTGATTCAGTTTGGGGAATGGACTTTGAACTGAAATTAAAATAGACTGATTCAAATTTCTTGCTTTCTAGAAATCCAGATGACTGCAAACACTAGATTTATCTCTGGATTTTGAATATCCTTTGCAATTTGAATATCCTCAAAAATAATCATGTCCCAAACTAAGAAATTTCAAAAATAAACAAGGTCATATTTGAAAGAGCTGTATTAATACTTTGGTATATAGAGAAGAGCAGTAAAATGAAAAACATGAGTCAAGCAAAACTGTGTAAACAATATTGCTTACCTATGCAATCCAAAATCCAGCCTACTGTTCCATCCCCACCACATGCTAGTACTCTGAACTCAGGAACATCTCGGAAAAAATTTAACCTAAAAAAAGTAAATTATCTATTTTATTATCATAAAATCATTGTGCATTTTAAGGCTTAAGACACTTCATTTAATAGTAACTAGCAAGTGAACACTTGAACGAATACTCACGTCTGTTCATGCATTCTTTTTTTAGACAAATACAATCCAACATTGCATTATCTGAACATTTTAATATGAAATTATTCATTCAAGGGTTATTATGGTACACTAATTCTAAAACCAGCTTGGACCTGATGCTTAATCCAAATCTTTGTCTCACTTCAAGTCTTGTTTGAAACTACTGTCAGAAAACATAATCTGTTTATCTATTTGTAAACGTCTCTCAAGAAGAAAAATTCTAAGGTGGCTAAACATATTTGCCACATTTCCTTTTGAGGTGCTGGCTATAAAAGTATATGAAAGTAATATATTTCTGATAGTACACTAAAATATAACAAGCCGAGCACTTTGTGGTTGATAAAAACATCTTTGCACTATCATTTAATACAAAATGAGTAAGCATCAGATTGAATGCACCCATTCTATCATCCTGCAAACCATATTTTAAACCTGAAATATCTTCAGTAATATTTGCCTGGATATTTTTGTTTCCATATCCATTGAGTGCTGGACAGTATCACCACCTTATTATCCACTTCATTCAATACCAGTGTTCCATAATGCTGAAAAGTGAAGCTATATTAAAACAGCTCTAAGGTGCAATATTTTAAACTAAAAAGCATCTTTTCAGGAGAGCTTTCGACACATACTGAAATTAGCCCTTACACATAAATTTTGACCAGACCAAAACATACCAGTAATTTTGCTGAATTATTATTTATATGCGTGTGTGTATGTATATTCACATATTCTACTCATGAGTGTCACAGACATCTTAATGCATATTCCACATCACAGAATGTTAAGGGTGATCTAAAGATCATCTAGTCCAAGCCCCATGCTAGAGCAGGGTCTCCTAGAGTAGATCACATAGGAACAAGTCCAGGCAGCTTTTGATACTAGTGACCAGACCTGTTTTCCAGTTTGCAATCCCCTAAGGAATGCACAATTAGTATATTGTACACAAATTCTTAAATACAAATAAATATAGGCAATAACTTGCAAGTTTTTAATTCAAGCTATTTTCCATATGAAACTTCAGTGTTGCACAGTGATTGGTGTTACTCTCCCTAGAAAGTTCTAAAAATTCTTTAAGGCCTCTTGTTAAAAATCAAGAGCACATGAAAAACTACAGAGTAAATGAAAGAGCATAGGAGAAGGAAATTAAAAGCACAATGGTCAAAAAATATTACTTAAGAGGTAGAAGATGACACGACAACCTGCTCTACAAGTTTTAAAGTAGAATTTCAAGGTTAGCAAAGCTACACAGAATTAAGTCCGTGACATTGTTGTCCCACTCCCTCTAATTTTCTTGGGTCAGAAGAGCTCTTAGACAATTTCAAGTGCCAAGTACAATGTCTGAAGGATGCTTCCTCATTCTGCATTAAATCCTGCTCTGCCCTTCTCACCTTTTACGTTCTACTTTACACATCTGCAGGACAAGTGCCATAGGGTCTCTTCTGATCCAAAACATCGTGTGCCAAATCTGACTGGCTACATTTGGAGTACACATCTTCTAATAGGCATATGTGCTGAAAGACCCTGTGCTGGAAGTCACTTCCTACCACTGTAAGAGTGGGCACTGAGATATGCCCTGGCCCACAGGTGTGCATCTTTGTCACTTCATGAGACCTGGCAAAGAGACAAATTCCTCCCATCACCAGCATTCTCATTTTGATCTAATGTGTTGGGTCTGTAGACAGTTAGCAGATTTAATTATATTGCTTCCAGAACTGAGGGTATTTCAGATTAATGTAAAATCAAATTATAGCCCAGAGGTGACAGCAGGGTACAAACTTCTATAAATATTTAAGCATTTCTACCACATGTAACAGATATCAAAAAGAAAGTCTGGAAAAACCAAATAAACAGACAAAAAACCCAACACCAAAAGTACAGGGTTGCTAGCATTAATCCAGATAGGCAGAACACAGGCTTAAACCTCCATCTCCCTTTTTATAAACAAGCATCCTCACCATATGGCTAGCAAACATTTTTTTTTGTTTGGACTGTATATTTAATCTTCATTAAAAAACAATAAATTCCTAAGAAAATGAAGAAAATTGAAGAATCTGAAAAAATCATATTGTCAGAAAAATTCTCAATATGCTTCATTCATATTTCCCCAGAAACATTTTACATGTAAACACAGTGAATTTTTCAAACAGTTTCATAGTACAGCAGTAAGTTCACATTACTTACCTTTTTATAAATTTAAATATTAAAATGATACATACATTATATAATTATCAAATACATAAAATAC
>WTSP01020157.1:96724-112052 GCA_025331215.1 Actenoides lindsayi
AATTTTTTAACAATTTAGATGATTACTCTTTACTATCCCTATATGACAATTATGACATTAAGTATAAGAACATATGCCCATTATATAAAAAACCTTTAGAGAAATTGTATCAATAACCTTGTCAAAAATTAAATAGGATATGAGAAATAGGTAAATCAGAAACTGCAAAACTGACATCTATCTACCATTCTCTTGTTCACCAATGTAGTCAGTCCATCAGTCAAAGCCACTAGGCTGGTCAGGCAGGACTTGCCTTTGGAGAAGCCATGCTTGTTTTCTCAAATCACCTCCCCATCCTCCATATGCCTTATCATAGCTTCTAGGAGGATCTGTTCCATGATCTTCCCACCACAGAAGTGAGGCTGACAGGTTTGCAGTTCCTGGGGTCATGCTTTCTACCCATTTTAAGAATGGATTTTCAAAAATGGGTTATAGAAAGGTTTGGGTTGGAAGTTACCTTTAAAGATCACCTAGTTCAATGCCCCTGCCGTGAGGGGGGAGGACAGAGGGGACGGGGACTGACATTTTTCACTAGATCAGGTTGCTCAAAGCCCTATCCAACCAAAACTTAGGTTTTCCTTGACTACTGCTTAAGATGTATACCAACCTATTTTTACAGTATAGCATTATAGTCACTAGATGGCCCCAAATCATTCTAATACAGGTACTGAACAATAATGAGTGTCGAACCTATGATCCCTGCAAGAATGAAATCTGCTTTATCTCCATAATACTCACAAATGGGTAGCAGCCTTGCAGAGATATATGTCAGTTGGAAGAAGAAATATAGAAGCATTGGTGGGAAAAGTGAAGCAATATATGCTGGGTAGTGTGTGAAGCAATAGATGCTGAATGTCATATGTTCATAAGTATCTTAACAATAATAGTTAAAAAAGCTTTTTTGGGAATGACTGAGAAAAGAGAACCAGTTCAAGAATGCAAGAAGAGGTTTTTAAGCATCATAGGCAGGCTACATTATGTGGCAGAGGCTTTTAAGACAGATTTCATACAAAGACTGAAAGTGTGTGGCAAACTCACTACTGAACAATTATGGTTAAGAGAGAGATGAATGAATCTGGTTCAGAACTTTGGCAGTCTAAACTGAAATAGAAGTGGAAGTTGGTGATATTTACAAAATTTAAAGATTGTGCTACATATGCAGCATGAACCACATTAAGTCATGCAGGTAAAAATATTGTTAAACAACTGTTTAAAATATATCTTTAAACCCAAAGTTTAAGTTTCACATGCGAAGGCGTACTGAGTTCTAAGTACTACTGACTTATGGTGCACAACTGTAATTTTAATCATTACAGTACAACCAACCCACTATGCCTTCCTTTGCCATTCTTAGGCAAAAATGTAATCCTTCCACAGAAATACAGACAAGGTTCAAGGTTTTGTTCAGGAGAAAATAACTGTGCAGTTATTATTTTCTCAAATTATTCTTGGTCTGTCTTCCAAGAATACTCTGGATATTCCAAATGTCCATCAGCAAAGAAATGCTCCAGCAATCAATTCCAATAATCAGGGAAAATAGTGTAATTTTCAAAATAGGCCTATTGCTTTGTGAAGTTATAAAGGCCCAGGTGCTGTATATTCCCAACTAAATTACACAGTAAGTTGTAAGGATTCAGTTTGGCCATCTTGGGCATCTTTTAAGTGGACAGAATTTAAGATTTAAAAAGGCCTGTTAAGGTAAACTAGCAGACAGAATTTTAAAAAGTACATGTTCTCCAAATTAAATGCTTAAGGGACTTACAAAGAAATACAACTTTTGTGGATATAATTACTATGTGGAGTATAAAAATGACATAAATTAGACATTTTAAATAATAATCTTAAGGGAATGGGAGCCTTTTCAGAGGGACAAAGCCTTTGTGAAACGGTGACCTCTCCAGAGAGTCATGTGGGTCTGTGGCTCAACTGCTATTCATACAGCTATTATTTACCCCTCTGTGTGGTGAACAATAACTGAATTTCAGATTCTTCAAGATCATTAAATCCACAATAACAGTTGTTGTCAGAAGTAGAAGACTCCTATAGAGATATAACAACCAAACAGGGAAACTCTTTTCAAGGCTAAAAACACAGGTGCTAGGCATAAATTGCACAATGTACCAGCCTGGCAATTTTCACATGACTTTGTTAACTGTAGCAGTCTGTAACTGTGGAGTACCTCTTACGCCTGTGTTCAGCTGCAGAGCTTACAGGGTTTCTCCTGCTCATTCATATATCGCTACTTTCAAATAAAGAATCTCTAAACTATTAATTATTATACCAGTATTTAAAGTGTACTGTTGCCCTTGGACTGAGAGCTCCTTGATTTTCAGGCCTTGCAGCAGGTCAGTTTCCACTGCCGGAAAGGAATCAATGTCAGAGCATCGGCTGCCGTGTGATTTATTTGTATCATGTACATATTTTTATAGAGATTCTTCACATGAGTCTTGACATAAACATGTCTGAAAACCTTAGCTAAGGCATGCTATGAAGCTACAAGAAACATCTTTGCTGCTGTCCCTACAGTTGTGCAAGTACCATCCCATCTACTATGAAAGTAGGTGACACATCCACTTGAGGAATTAGCAATACCAAAATTCATTGTCAATTTGTTTAAAACATTTTTCTGTTGACCCTGCTACATGCCAGCATATTAATAAAAAAATGCACAATAATTGATACTACAAGAGGGGGCAGGAGGGTTGTGTGGGTTTTTCTTGTTTTGTCTTACTCTGGGGGGCAGGGGGGGTCGGAGAGAGTTGGGTAGTGTGGTGTTTGCTTGTTTTAAGGGAGAGGATTGAAAGGGAAAATGAAATGTATTATTTCCAGATTTCAAAGAAATTAAAATATGGGACTCCACTAGGGACCTGTCTTCCTCTGAACAAAGTTCATTTTAACCCTATTCCAGCTCATGTCTGCTCAGGACCCCTTTATTCCATCACAGTTCTCTGAAAAGACATGGTTATCCCACTGAAGAGGAAGAATAAAAGACCTAGTGATTGAGTTATTGACTTAAAAAAAAAAAATACAAAAAAATACAGTGGTTTCACAGTCCCCCTAGAACTTAGTATTGTATTGGTCTACTTCTCATCTTTGTTCTTGTGACCTAAACAGGAGATACTTAGACTTTTAAAAGAAATGAACTAGAAATACTAATTCATGTTAATAACAGATGTTTGGAACTCCAGTTAGCAGACTTGTGAACATTATCCACTTGGTTGATAACAGTAGCCCATGAGAAAAATACCATCGTAAAAAAAGACAAAAGATTAACTTGTGGGTTAAAGCAGACAGCTTGGCCCTATCAAAACCATGTAAATTCTCCCCTAAAACTATAAACATTCTATAGGTTGAGTAAATATATCTTAAATTAGCATTCAAAAGAAAAAATATCTCAAAATAGACTCAATTAAAATGTACTACAATAATCATAAATACCTTTAAATAAAATCAGATCAGGTTTATACCTTTCCGCTAAATAACATTTATTGGCATGAGTAAAAAATACACTTTCATTTTTCTCCGTGCTGTGCAATCCCCCTCTCTGTTCCATTTCAATCTAAATGACACATATGACAATATTAAATAAATGTAATATTTTGATTGACAATCCACTATAACTGGCGTTATAGAGATGGATGAGCGAGTGGATGGATGGGTGGGTAGGTTTTATTAGGCAATCCAGCCCTCATAGAAAGGGAAACAAGGACTGGTAAGTGAAATACAGAGTTTATTCAACTGCTCGCTTAAAGGACAAATTATATGCAGACTACCCAGTCTTGCCAGAGGCAAAAAGTGATGGCAGGAGATAAACTGGAATTTTAGGATTATTCATTTCTGTGGAATGAATGAAAAATATACCAAAACATGCTTAATAAAATGCAATGTCTGTTTGAAAATTAATTAGAAATTTCTTCAAAGCAATTCTGAAGTAAAACTATTTCTATTCCTAATAGGAAGAGAAATTGAAAATATTTTCTAAAAACCACCCTCCTCAGTCAAAAGACTATAAAGTTTAAATTGCTTCGAGTGCAGGGTTTCAGTTTGAACTTAACACTGCCCTCTTGTGCTTCTGCCTTAAAATACATTTTCCTTTACATTACAAGATACATAAAAACCAGGTCAGTAATGGGCAGAAATGTAGTCAGTAAGTATGGTTTGATTTTATTTTTAATTTTTTTTGTATGTAAAACAATATTGGTTACTAGTTTTATCTCAATTAAAATTTTGTATAAATTCCTGAAATAAGGTTTTTCAGGTTTTCTACTCTACTTACTCTTTGGACTAAGATTACTTGAATTTTCCACGTGTCAAGACAACAAAACACAATTAACAAATACCATTTGAATAATAAAATAGTACTAGCATTCATGTACAGGATAAAATTATATACATGAAAGAAATCTTGAATGTCATTGTTTCAATTTTTTGAGCAGGTTTTTGCACCATTCTGCAGGTTGCACATTAGCCACACTGCAGTGCAAGATATCCTGAGAATCTTAATTTCAAAAAGGACTTGGCCCAATCAATTTTTCATTTTAATTATTCCTATACACATCCCAATCTTAACACAATAAATGGACAACTAATGTAGAATGGTTTTAAGAGAGAACAGCTTCCTGTATATTTGGCCTTAAAATCCAAAGTACTTGCAGAAAACGTCAGAATAACAGAGTTACTCTATCCAGTAATGTACCTGTAACAACTGAAATATAACTTAGCAAGGCACAAACCATAGGCATGTCCACCTTCATCTTATTTTCCTCCAATTTAAAAGGAAAAAATTCTAAACAAATAAAAATTCCCAAGATTAAAAAAAGAATAAATTCAAAAACCAGTTTAAACTTCGTATCAGTGAACATGTACCGCCTAATATCCTTCTGCAACTTTTCTCTCTGGTGTAAAATCTCATGTATCAGTGACATAACTGAATAAAATCCAACAAACACAAAATGACACACAGACCAGTTGTTCAGTGCTGGTCTGTCTGATTTCTTCTACCAAAATACCCACTGCTTAAAAGGGTGACGATTACAGGTGGCAAACACTGCAGTTGTGCTGTCTTGACATAAATGCAAAATAGGAAGAATCATGGAAGAAGCAATGTTAGGTGAGTGACTGCAGCACTACCTGGTTCAGGTAACACTTCAGTCCCTGTAAAAAGTCACTGCCAACACAATATAGCCTGTCCAGTCATTTTCTGCCCTCTACTTCCCCAAGATTACGGAACTGATAAGGAGTGAGCAGCCATTGTAATTTGAAACAACATTCTATACCTGAAATGCTTAAGAATATATATGTGTATGCTATATATATATATTACACAGAAACATACATATGTGCACACATATGTTTATCTAAAAGAAATTTATGTTACGCAGATCAATCTTCGAGGCTACTAGACCCTCACATAAACTTGGTTTCCTGATACAACAGAAAAAGCTGCAAATAGAATGAAATATATCCCACTATTCCTATGGAGTGCTGCATAGTTATCAAGTAAAACACAGAATACATAGTTTCATTTGTAAATGTAAACAAATAATACCTGTAAATTCCTGCAGCCATTAAGAGGTCTGTAGTGTTGATACATTCAAAATATGCTATATGTACCTCAGTCTGTTCATTTGATTATGCAGCATTTTATTAAATGAGTTCCTGGTAATAATATTAACTGTAGACTTACCCTGGCATTGGTCCATTTCCAGAAAGACTGTAAACTTGACGAGGATTTAAAAGGTACTGAAATTTTCTATAAATTCTGAAGAAATAAAAGAGACAAGGAGAAAATATTTACTTACATGTTTGGTTTGTTGGTTTGGTTTTTTTTAAATTAAAACATTAAAGAATCTAACACACTTTAATTGTTTGAACAGCAAGATCTCATTTATACAAAAACGAAACATTTGACACAGCATAATAATACATACAGCATATTGTGGGAATAATGTTGAGACAGAAGTGCTACAATCTATCTACAATTCAAATGCTGTATATAGACAGGAAAAAAATATAAGGAGGTGCAATAATATAAGAAAAGGTGAGTCAAAAAGCATTTGGTAAAGCACATTGGTTGTTACTAAAATAACTCCATGGTGAAGGAGAGATTTATTCCTGAAGTTTATTGCTAATGCAAAATTACAATTATAATTAATTGCAAATCAAATTGGCTTTGCAATCTACCAAAGATGTCCCCATAGGCTGAGCAACATTGTGAGAGAGCAAATCTATTGTCAGCTACATCACCTTTGGATTATATTTGAACAGGAAGATAATGAAAGACAATTTATTGATATAGCATAAAAAACATTGTCCCATCCTACAAGAGACCCCATTTGCTGTCCCACCCCTAGCATAAACATCTTTAAAAGGCAGAATATATCAAAACCTGTAACTTTATAAATTTGAGGTTACTTTTCCTAAAGGTATGACAAACATTTTGTCCTATAGTAAAAATACTAGAAATGTGATTTTCCACATTGACTACAATGTGGTATCTGCTTAATTTCTTACATAGAAACAAGAGAGCACATGAAAGCTTTGGAGCTCAGAATGAATAAATATTCACCTAGGATCTCTGGCAATAGTTTAAATTATAAACCCTGTTTTCTTGCTTTTAATTTTAATGCTATGTCCTCAAGATAATTAATATTTTGATGGTTTTTTTAGAAAGCATTTCTTTACCCACTGAAGTATCTCTTCCTTTTTTTTTACTGCCTTAAAATAGAAGCATAAGAGCTGAATTTTAAGTTAAAATGTCCACATTTTCAAATTCAGCAAATTAAAACTGCCTAGACATAATCTATGTGCATATTGAGAGATTTTCTTTAAATTTTATTTTCTTAAGAGCAATGCATAATTTATCAGGCTGGGTGGAAGACAAGAGTGTAAGAATACTGAATACAAACACATTTATAATTCTCTCCAAAATTGTCAAATTGGAACATTTTCTTATCTTCTCAGTTATTTAGTGATATCAGCTTCTTCATAAAGCATTTTACTGAAACACACGCACAATCTTCCTGATGCCATTCCTGACATAAAAAGTCAATATGAAATGACTGGTTTCACTTTGCAAGCTTGTCAATGGCTGCGACAACAACTAAATCAGACATTTGACGGTGGATTTACAACATGGTCCATTCCCATTTCATGCATTTGCAGCATCTTACCAATGTAAAAGTATCATATTTTTAATTTTCTATTTACTAATTTTAAGTAGTTTCTCAGTGACATATAGGATTTAACCTGGTCAAAGGTGTTGCTAATGTAATTTGTGTAGTTGACCATAAGAAGTACTTGAATAGTAGTGCTATGAAATCCCAAAGGCTTAAAAGTGATTTGCTTAAAAGTGATTTGCTTAAAAGTTTGTTGCTACAAAACATCCACCAGTATTGTGAGTGTAGGCAATGACTAGTTAAGTGTCAGTGAAATGCTATAAAATCCTGAATAAGGAGGGAGCTAGGTATCTCTAGCCAAAATCCAGAAGTCCACATGCAATATTGAAGAGATCATCATACTTGATTCAGTGCATACCATTTATAGGTACTGGTCAAACAAATATCAGATAATAATTCTATGACTCACTACAAATGATGCAGTATGCTTTGTTATATTAAAACGTATGTAAAAGTTTATAAATTAACAGTTCATTTCCATTCATACATTCCCAAAAAAAAAGAGGAAGAAACTGTCTATAAACATTTGCCTTCACATTAATCTGAAACTAGACCTAACACATGGAAGATGACGAAATGGACAGTAATTTAAGCTTCCATTTTTATACCTAGAGTACCAAACAGCCTATTGATGCTGACATATCTTTGAATGTCTTGCTTCCATGTACAAGGAAGGAATTGGACATGGTTCCCTTCTGACTGGAGATTTGAGCTGACAAAGCCATAAAGCAGTGTAGTGGGTAATGCCCCAAAACCCAGCTTTGTGCTGGAGTGAAATATCATGAACAAAGCCAGTTCATGAAATACCACTTGTCACCACAACCTCCAGCTGGTTCTTATCCTACAACACAGTTTATCAACAAACAATTTTGCTTCTGTAATGGTGTGCAGGGTTATTCTGTGATCTGGAAAACTAAATAGATTTAACTTAAAATACAAGTCTTCAGAGAAGTTCCTCCATTGTAATTTTTTCCCTTAACTTAAATCATGTTCATGATCTCATCTGAACCTCAAAATACCTGCACTAGCATAACTGAGGAGGCAGAAAATAACTGCAAAAGTGGCCAAGAAAGCTGGGATAATTTTTCAACAGCTCTGCTGTTGAAGAAAACACTCAAGTGCACCCTGGGCTGAGTTATCTTTCTAAAATGATAAGATCATTCCTTTAGAGAGAGAAAAGAAATAGAAAAACTGGCAGCAAAGTTGACTACACTGGGGCAAAAACTGGCCTTGTGCCAATGGTGTGATGTATCTGCAGTCATCTAGGGTCTGACTATTCCAGATGTGGTCAGCATAGGGTTCATTTAACCCTAATGGCAGAGAAGACAATAGGCAAGGACGCCTCTCCAAAATTAAAAGATTGACAGTGATCTTCTCTCCTAGACACACAACATTTGAAAAAGAACATTTCAAACTGCTTCTACATTTTATATCAAAGCTAAATGAAAGTTTAGAAAGCCAGATTAATCAGAGGGCAGGAGGGAAGAGCTACTATGAATCGAAGTTATTTGAAAACAACAAAGGTCAAAGATATCAACCTGTACTGCACAGTCATGGAACATGGAGTCAGCAAGAAATTTCAGTGTACGGAAGCTGATCTCCAGAGCATCTGACTGCACATTTGTCAAGGAAACAATTGTTTAAACTCACCTGCTGGTCAGGCAAATAAACTGGAAAATGGGGAAGTGGAAAACAAAGTAACGAGTACAGCAAAATAACAACATGATGTAGAAGGACTCTTACGTGAGAAGTGTTACCCTCAATAACAGTCTTTAGAAGCACCTACATGCTTGTTGTGTGCTTTCTGTAGAAAGAAACTATTTTGTCAATGTTGTACTAAATATATACATTCTATACACAGATTATTGAAAGCTGCTGTCTTGATCAGTCAGATCTTAAATGCAGACATCCAGGAGTGTTAGCCCTAGGATGAAATGGACATACTACAATTTTTTTTTTCTGATTAAATTAACCACATCTGACCATTTTATGCATGATGACTGAAAACACGTTACAGTGTGATACAGTCTGAGGAAGACACTTGACTGGGTTTGCTGAACTCCTATCCAGTCTCATGCTTAAATAAAATCTGGTTTTGGTGTGTGAAAAGCTTAAAATCAACTTTAATTCTAAATTCCTACTTTCTTTTTAATAAACATTGAATTATACTTTTGTTCTAATTTATTATAAACATATGTATTATCCATTGGACTAAATCATTAAAATCTAAATAAATATAAATGCATTTGTGTTTCAGGTGAATCCATTAAGAAGAAAGTATAACTGCATTATTTTTATAGTTCTTTAATTTGCAATTATATCTGAAATTAATAGCATTGCTTTTTAAAATAGAAATCTATTCAAGAACAACATGGTATTTATCACTAAACCTTTTGCAAAGCTCTAGCTTTCTAATGGAATCAAAGTTTTAAAACATATTGACAAAGTAGTTAGATATGGTTGTAAGAAGAGTATTTTTGTGTTCTGAACATGCTTTTTCTAGATATCCATTTGTTTCCCACCACTTTTGGGTTTCAAAACCCCAAACTAAAGAGCACCTAACCTTTTCTCTTCTCTTAAAGTGATTCTCAGTTTTTGTCCTTTGCATTTGAGAGATTTGAATATAAATGTAAAATAGAAAAAGAAATGACATAGTATTATCGGGGAAGTGCATTTATTCAACTGGTTGTCAGACGGATGCATACACTCTCTCCAAGTATAAGGGCAATGAAATGGGCTAGGGTACCATATGGCAAGGCATGAAATCTCATATGGGGAACTGTGGGAACACTGGAGTCTTGACAGTATCTGCAGTAACCTTTCTGTGTTCAATGAAAGTCAATTAGAAATCATAACTTCAGTCATCATGATCTCTCAAATACAGAAAATCCTAAGTAAAGACTGAAGAATAGCTTTCAGTAAAAGGTCACCTTAACCTGAATGAGTCGAGATAATGAAATTCTCATCTCCAAAAATTAGTAGGTTGTGATTTTATTTTATTTTTTTTCCCCTATCCCTCACAGTTGTGGAAATCTTACTTCTTTTACAGCTCCTCCTCTACTTCTAGCCTCTCAATACCTGACCAGACTACAAAGTTGTTACAGTCAAAAGCCTGACTTGAATCGGCATATGCCTTTAAATGTCCTATGGTTTTATTTTTCACAATATATAACTGCCACAAAATCGGAGGGGGGCAGAAATATAGGATTCTTCTCTTTCTGGTTACTGACTATAGAGTAGCCAGATAAAAAACAGGAAAAGCAAAAAAGTTATCAACATTATTGTTCCCTGAAAATGTTTTCATCCCTTAAATTAAGTATTCAAGCTAATATGCAGTCTAAACATTCTTTTAAAAATAATTTTATTATGTTACTGGTTATGAAACATGAACACCTAAAAGGCAGAGAGCAAATCCCTTCTCATCAAATAGTGCATAAACGGACTTTTTTTTAACCTTTTTGAATCTATTTTTAGATCTAACCATGAGTTATCATCTCCTGCTGCTGAATGACTTGAGATATGTTTACATGACTATGTAGTTGACCTTTTGATGTGCTCCTCCTAACACAGAAATATTGAGGGCAACCTTGACACATTAGTATGCAATTTAACATTTTATTTTATGTGGTATCAAAGCCAATTTAAGAGGTTCTCATACTTCACTATACTCAGCTGCTGGTGGCTGCTCTCATGCTATACACTTCATTGTGTAATGACACTTCGAGGTAATGGTGCTAGTGAATAAAGTGTGTATAAGGCACTAATTTATTTTTTTTTAATCGAAATCTTTACTGTAATCTGCTTGGCCCCAGTTATGTTGCATTAACATAAACTGAGAAATGTCAGACTTCAATATCTGAATGAGAATAGGAGCTTGGGAAGGGTATCAAGTATTACAACATGTTTTTGCCCTGGAGAATATCTACACATTAAAGAATATCCCTTGTGTGTTAAGCCCATTTAGATAGTAACACTTGAGACCACTTATGAGCTGTGAACTGAAAGCTGTGAAACAGCTTTTTATTAACTATTTCTAGATTACAAGTACCTCTGTAAGTGCAGATCTCTAACCTGCCTCTCACCTATGTAACTCCAGACTGGATCCCTGATCTATTCACTTCATATTAGCGCTACAAGTGCTGGTTCATTACCTTCCACCATGCCCTTGACTGTACAGATGACCAGGGCTACCTAACACTGCTACTGTGTCTGAAACATGAATACTCCGGACAGCTCATACTGTTTTGATGTGACTGTGAAGGCATGTTCTTGAAACTGTTGAAAATTAATCCTCTAGAGCATTAACTGCCTTTGACACAACTGCCATTGTTGGTGTTACTGATACCAAGGTATGCCAGTCCAGGGATCACATAATCAGCTCCGAAATGATAATCCGTTCTCTCAGACTTCTTCAATACAGTTTTGGCTAAATGTTCTTCAGCTCTGAGAATTCTCCTACCATCAGCTCCGCAGGACTTCGTCCCTTTAGGCAGTTTACTTTAAGGGACGCTGTTGGAAACAAGTGTTCTAATGGAGGCAGTGAAGAGAAAAAGACAGAAGAAGCTGACCCGCTTGCAATTTACTTGCTTGGTTCCAAGCTTTAGAATCACACTGGATACCTCCTTTTGTGCTTTTGGGTACCCACATCACCCAGTATCCACAAGTGTCATCTTCAGTCAGGTCTTGGCAAAAGGCCAACAACATTTTACAAGAATTGAAGGATATATTACAGCACTGACATGGTAAGGTAGGCTATAAACATTCAGGAATTTATGTGATGTTCAAAACCCGCCACATTGTTAGCACTTGTGATTCTGATGTAAACTCTGAAAAATCTGCTCGGGGGTAACTTAATTCAGCATTTCTTCTTGAGTTTGATGGACAGAGTAGGAGGAGAATGCTCCTTACTTCTGTTTTATCATGCCTCTGATATACTAACATTTAAACATATGCAGACATTTTGAATTTAAATCAATGTAATTACAAACATATGAAATTAAGCATGTCTTTAAGTCTGTGTGATTGGACTTTGATACTTCAAATGTATTGTTAGTACGTTTCCTATCTACAAAAGTCAAAAGGATTCCTTGTAGGAAATTTTACAGAGAGGCTGAAGAGTCTACTCACTGAATCTTTGAAAGGTAAGTCATACATTAGAGAATGGAATATTGTTTCCAATTTAAATTATTGTCCTGTCTGTATATTTACTACAGAGATTAAAAGAAAACTGTAACAGCTTCAGAAATTCAATGCAAAATATAGCAACTCACATCTTCATGCAAATCAAACATAAACATACACTGAATATAACTACTTTTTCTGATGTGAAGTGAAACTGTTGTATAGAACTCATTCTAGTTTTTAATTGTAGAATTTATAACTATACGCTAGTGTTTACCTCTTCTAAACAGGGCAACAGGATGTTCAAATATCAGGCATAACAGTATAAAATGTTGGATTTCTTTTCATGTACAAACTTCTAAGGTTCATTTTTAAACACATCACAGAGATAAGAATAGAGAGAGAAAAAAAAACAAAAGAGAAAATAAACCTTACCTTTCTCCTTGTTTCCCACCACTTTTAGGATTGACAAAAACTAAAAGTGGATGAGTGCCTGGAACTGGAGTGATCTAAAAGAAGGGAATAACACAGCCACTCATTAATGCTGTGTGTTGCATTCATTTTTTCCTATAGTAGACAGAAAACAAAAAGCTTAATGCAAACTCTATGTTACGCTATGTAATCCAGCTGGAAGCAATTCCATAATTTGCAATAATCCTCACTTCATTAATTTGCCACAAATTGCAAGCAACTTTTTTTTTAATGCTGTCTGTCTTGCAGCTGTGATGCCATTTTAACCTATAATTCTGTTGAAATATTTATATATATAGGTTACATCCATCAATAGAGAATAAAACTTTAAATGCAAGAAATGCATGACTGATTCTGACAGTAATTTCCTATGGAAAAAGCTATGAAGAAACTTTATATCATAGTAAAAAAGACACTACACTACAAATTCAAATATAGCTATATGAAAAGTTAAATATTTATTTTTTAAATTACAGAAACCTGCCATATCTGATATGATATGAAATCACAAGCTTTTTAAAATGTAACAATCATAATAATGAGTTCCTTTAAACACCTTAGAAAGATGGAAAGCTTAAAAAAGTAGAGAAGAAAACACGTGGAAGGACAAGCCAGAGGAGAAGAATGCAGAATAGGATATACTGAGGGAAACAATGACTTCTACTATGGTTTTTAATTCTTTAGTGCACACGCTGTTTCACATGTTCACATTAATGTTTAGCTTTACAAAATAATACCTTCCTTCTAAGCAGTGGTTCTAGTCTTCATTCTCAGATAGATAATGTAAATGTGTGTTTTCACTCCATTTGCTCCAGAGGCTTGAAGAACATTAAAAAATTACTTCAGATGCTCTCCCTCTAATGTTTGTTTTTAAACTATAAAGCTCGACTATTCATATTTAAAAATATCACTTTTAGGCATATATCAATTTGAGAATGTTTAAAAGCATATTCATAATTCAGAGTTAACATCTCCAAAGTCATGCACTAACAACTTCAGAGACCGAAAGCTCTTGCTCCAAATCCCTCTTCATAATGACAGAATCTTCTCAGTTGAAGATTTCATAAAATGTAATTTAAGGCAGAACCTGAGAAACATGATGGCTAAGGAGTCTTACAGACATAGGCACATAATGTTATAGGCATCTAAAAGTACTTTTCTTCTCGCATGAAGTCTCAGGGACTAGTAAGTAAATTCCATCCATAAATTCACAAACAATGGACCCAAATCTGTTCCAATATATACAACAAATAATTAAAAACTCCAGCATACTCTGTGAAATTAAACCTAGCATAAAACCAACACGGTATCACATTCTGGCACAGTATGTTGTTGAAGTGCTGTTTGTTGAAACATATATCAAATTGCAGGATATACTGAAGTTTGACATATATTTAATTTTTATCTACTGTTTTAATCAATTTTAGTTATTTAGCCAATTCACATGATTGTTCCTGTGAACTAAGTGTAAACCAATGGTGCTCACTGTGACAGAGATGGACTACCTACTGAAATCCCTTAGGATGCAGGTTAATTAATGAGACTCATCCTAAGGTTATACATGATCTATTACTTCCTCTAATTAGAAATAATAATCCTGATCATTATGCTGGTTAGCTAGAAAGAAGTAAGATGAATGTGCTTAACTATGATTAATAGTCTTTAAGTTGTGCAGATCTCCACTGCCACTGAGTTATCTGCTCGCTGCTGTCTGATGGAAGGAAGGTTTTGTCTTGATACTTTTCTCAACTAAAGCTAAATTATGAACTTACTTCTATTTTAAATATTTTATTCCAAAATGTAACCAATTAGAAGGTTTAGGACCATAAAATCTCCACAACTAATAACCAGTTTGTATTCCACTCAATTCCAAACTAAGGTTTGTTTAAATTATTTTCTTACAGTTTTTCCACATTACTTTGCTAGATAATGTAGATCTTTCCATACAAGACACAGTGCAACTAAATATTTAGACTAAATTAGTGAACTTATTCATGCCTTAGTCTAGCTTGATTTAAAGGCAAGCTCCACAAAAGTATAGGACAAGGGACATAAATTTTTAAAAAAATACCAAAAAAAAACTCCAACCAAACAAAAAAATTAAAAAAAAAGAAAAAAAGAAAAAATATGGAAAACAGGTCTAACAAGTAGTATGAAGATTGGTTGGCTATCTTTGATATGTTACCTCTGGAACTTCAATCACCAAAAAAATGCAATTAACGTAACAACCAAGTTCTCTGAATATAAAAGGGTAAAAAAAAAAAACCTAAAAAAACCCCAAAAAATAATTTTCTTGTTCACTGAAGATTATGTTTAAACAAGACCATGCCAGCAAAATCAGAGTATTAGAGTAGCATGCTTTGGCTAGATATGGGAGATTTAGAGTACTATACTTGGATCAGCTACATGTATTTTTTGATCCAGACTATCTTCTAGAAAAATACTAACATTAATTACCAGTTATGTTTCTGGAATACAATATATGTCCTTACATTGCTGTAGTCCGTGGAGGATTCTGTAAAGGAAGGTTCACTGTCCTGCACTGCAGACAGCCACAG
>WTSP01020158.1:0-18260 GCA_025331215.1 Actenoides lindsayi
TCTGACTCCTGGGATCAGTCGACGGGCTGAACCTCGCTTCCCCCCCTTAGGGACGCCTTTGGGTAAGATCCGGACTTCAAACTTAGAAATCTTCTCGAGCTGTTCTTTGATTTAACGCGTTTGGTATACCATACATATATATACACATATATACTTTTGCAGACAGTGTATTTATCACTGGCAATCTAAAAGAACTTGTATTCCTGTTGCTCTCAATAAACTGCACCTTTCATGCAGCCAGTCCCAGAAGTTCTGTCACTGGGCGCAGTCAGATCTTTAGTGGCCGCATGGTACCGTGGAGCGTGACAGGGCAGGGGCGTGCAGGGGGCTAGTAGTGAATCTGGAGCCGTGGTAGTTCAGATGCTGAACGGAACCAGACTGGGATCCAAGCTGTGATAGTTCAGGTACACTGAACATGACAGGATTGATAATACCCAAACCAACAGTGCCCTATTAGTGAATCCGTGCCGTGGTAGTTCAGCCAGTCTGAACGCAACTGGACTAATAGCACCAAATTGGACATCACTCAGATTCTAAGCCTAGCCGCCTCCAGCCCCTCTGATATCTGAGGACCAACTGGAATGCAAGGGGTTTTCTTTTCTGCCAAATTACTTTACCCTTTCATGCAACACCACTCTAAATGATGCAACTAGCATTTAACAAGATGACCTCTGGAGGTCCCTTCCAGCCTCAAACAGTCTGTGAATCCAGCTGCTCAACATCACTATTTGTTTGCTCTTGCTCCAAAGAAGAAGATGTAGCCAATAAAATAGAATTATTGTGAGGACAGCAAATATTTTCAATCCATGCAAATAGAATGGTGTGATTCTGTGGTTGAATCAGTTTTTCTATTGCAAGCCATTCAATAAAAATACCTGTAAGTTCCATGGTCAAGTCAAGATGTATTGTTTATGTTTATTGCAAATTGTAGCTGTAACGAACATTACATTAAGAAGTATTAGAAAAACAATAAATTATACATTTTATTGTAGTGGACATTCATGCTTTTGAACCACTTAAATGAGACATAAAGGCATTTGGATGCACTGTTTGACATTTTAATCAACTGCTACATGTACTAAGTTTTAACTGTTTCCTTGCTTGTGCCAGTCAGAACAACACTCCTCTAAGATTGTCAAGACCATGCTATTTCCCTTTTTCTTATTTTAATTAAAGTCTCAAAGTCTGCAAGAGTGGTATACACAGACTGTGTTGGAATGAGGCTTGTCCTAATATCTTTGGTGATTTGGCTGCTTTCTTTTGTGTATCTGCTACAATTTCCTAAAGATGTTTTTAATTCTCTCACCACCAGCATTGTTCTGATGGTTTCCACTGCAATCACTGGAGCTGCTCCAGAGTTTTACTGGTATAGAAAGTCAGAAGATGTTAATTTGGAAGGAATGGAAAGGTAAGGAATACCGGGTAGGCTCAGGCATAATTCTTTATCACTAACATCCCCATTCATAAGACAATACAAAACAAAATAAGTTATTCATTTTCCTCTATGACACCTGTTTTCATCCTGTTAGGAACAAGATGAGTACTACTTAGACACCTTTTCCTATGAAAAGTCCTCCCATGCCAGCAATCTTTTTTACAACAGAGCTCCCTAAAGAACACAGCTCCTGAGTCATCATATCTAGTCACTAGTTTTCAGAAGCATCACATTATATAAACTGATTAAATACTAATGGCAGAAGGCAGTATGAATACAGTGTGTGATGGTGATACATTGCAGGGTTCGTAGTGTTTGGTTGTTTGTTAAGTAGGCTACAACAACACTTTCAACTGGATTATTGATAGATCAATGCCTTATCAGTAATAGATAAGGTATCTATGTTACAAGGATACAAATCACACTAGACTAAATAATTGGCAGACTAGTCCCTGAAATGACCATAATAGTTGCTGTATGCTGAAGAGGGAGTACTGCTGAAAGGAAACTAGTTTATGATGTGCAACTAGTTTGTGATGTGCAGGTAAAATGCAGAGGTTCTTTATTTTCAGATTGAGAGCAGATTTCATTCAAGAACAAAACCGTAAGGCTCACTTTCAGTGAGCGGAATAATAAAGCAGAATAGTAGTTTAAACTGAAGAAACAGAACCACTTCAGTTTCCAGAGTTCAAACTTTTTTTAAACAAACGTTTTTTTTAGTTTTTAAACATACCATTTTTTCCTACTCTGAAAACTAACTCACGAGCAGCTCAGGTTTTCCAGTCATCTCTCTAGCAGACAGACAACACTTATATCTATTATTGTCCTCCTACTTATGTCTGTAACCTTTCAGAGCTGAAGAATGTCTTATTTTACTGGGAATCATTTTGGCCTCTATGTGATACCTCCTTGTATGTGAACACAACTTACAGATGTGAGTGCTCTCCCACTCATGCTAGGTAGAGCTAATGTGGAGTAACTTCACTGGAACCTGTAAATTCACTAAAATCCCACTAGCAGAAAACTAGTTTAAGAAGAGAACTAAGCTCTATTTATAAAATTTCAAAACCAAGTTTTGAGAAATGAAGTCTGGAATTTTGCTCTCACTGTCCAGTCATGGATTGCTTTAAGCACTGTATTTATCTTCAGCATTCACACCATGGGAATGGGGTCTTTCCTCAGCTAATGTGTAGAGTCAAGGATACTGTAGAACAGGTTATCTGCTGCAAAACCTTGATTTATTAATTAAATTGGTATGTTTTCTTCAGATACCAAGGTTGTACTTGGCAGCAGATGTGGAGTGAGACAGACTTTTTGCCTAAAGGGATGTTGGTAAATCTAGAACTGTTTTCCATTTTGCTTCCTGGTAGAGATGATCCTTACAAGTTCTTTCCTACTGCAGATACCTATGGCAAAAGCAATTGTCTCCTGTGATTCTGGCTTTTGCTTTTTGACTCTGAGCCTTTATATTGTCATGAAGCATTGGGAAGTTCTGTAGTCCATGAGGCATAGAAGCAGGTGTATTCTTTGTTCACATCTAAGTATCTCTTCCATCATTGCTTCCAGTCACAAGATATGGAGCTTATTGAACAATATTGATTCTTTCTTTGTTACATTATCAGATTATGTATTCCTATGACCTGCAACCTAGTTTGAAATGTGGAACTTTGGTGACCCTGTTCTTGCAGTCAGGCTTTAATGGCTATGATCCTTCACACTCTTTAGCACACACCTGAGAGGCAAGTTCTGCTTCCACATAAGAGTTAGCATATTATTCCAACAGCAGCACACTGCTGCATAAAAAAAAAAAGAAAACCCCATACATCGAAGCTTACAAGAGAAAGAGATTGCACCTGGGTGAATGCAGTATTCCTATGCTGTATTATGAAATTTAGTCATTTCTCTTCAGTCATGAAGGGTGATACAGCTCTTATGCAAAATAACCTTCAAAGCTCTATTAATCTTACCTGATTAATTAAAGCTGTAACTCCCATTGCAACAACGAGACACTGTCATGAATGACCAAGTGCAGCCTCTGTCTATAATCTGACCAGCTGATGGAATTGATGATGTCTGATGGTCTCTTTTGGCCTCAGCCTCCAAGCCAGTCACTCCACCTAGATATGTCTGCTTCTACCTATGCTATGAGCAGAAGGGAACAGTCTCCCTGTAAGATAAGGAAGTGGAAAACTGAGAAGAGGTTTCAAGGAAAAGAAATTGCAAGGTTCCCTTGAACAAAAGATTTAAATGTGACTTTCCTAGTTTTTAGTGTATTTCAGAAGGCCATGAAGAATTATACCACCTTAAGTCTCGTAACAGATCATGTTCCATTTCAGGGTCTGTGTAACATGTTACATGCTTATTGCTTGATTATAGTACATTAGTCATTGTAAACTCAGCAGTTCTGTTAAAAGATTTTATCATAGCTGGCTTCTTTTTCTTATTACAAAACTTTTTATTTAAATACATTACCTTGTTCTCCTTATAAAAACACTATTCTTTGGTATTGCTGACCCAGTCTTTGGTCCAGTGCCCTATATCTAGACCTTCAAGCATGATAGCTAAGTTGACAATATAAGACCTGACATCCATAATAACTGTTGAGGACACTGGAAGTAGGAGGACTGATCTTAAGAGCAATCGTCTGGTCAGGCTGCAGAAGCTGTGTGCAACAGATCTCAATGCTATCACAGTGATGTACGGTAATTTTGTGGCTAGGTAAATCACTCCTTCTCCCAGTCATTAAAGGCTTTGCTATGTAAGACCACTGGCAGACTTCTGGGGACTCATTCTTCTAGCCTTCATGAAATCATTCGGTACAAACATTTATTCACACTTGGAGTCTATGTGAGGAGATACAGTTTGCACCATTAACTAGCACCCATGTTGTTGTGCTAGGCTCAGCTGAGGCTGTGTAAATGGATGACTGGCTCCTTCCTCAACAGACACCTCCTTTTGTCTTCACTGTGACTCCCTTACCCATATCTGGGGTGGAGACAAGTGAAGGATATACCAATATCTATCAGCATTGATGACAAAATCTTTATTCATACCTGGATCATCCAACACTGCCTCTTTCACTATTCACAATCAAGTTTTAGCACTATTCTGCCCAGTAAACTGCCCAGCCTTTTAGCAAAGGAGATAACTGCACAAGTAACTTTTCATAAAGCCATGAGAATGCAAGTGACCTCTCAAAAATAAGACAAGAACTCTAAAAGCCAACCCCAGTTGCAGAAGATGACTGGTAAATAGGTTCATCTGAACCTATAAAGTCCTGTGTTCACTTGGATTTTATAATATAAACATCACCCCAATAATCTATATTGCCCAAACTTGGTTGACCAGATGTTCTAAAAATAAATAAATAAATTATGTACTCCATGGGATTTCATCCCATTAGTACATAGATTATAAAACTCCAATTGTAAAAGATTTAAATATAAAAATGAAGTGGGTCTGTCTTCAAGTAGAAGCATCAGCATTGTACTTCAGAAAACCCAGCAAACAAAAAATTCTCTAGAAGGAGAATCTACCTCTCTCATATAATTAACCAGGATGGCTTCTCTAATTCTTTCCAGCTTCTTATGGGATGATGTTTCTGCATGCCTCCATTAGCTTTGCTTTCCAGGCAGAACTCACTAGTTGGGTATATCTGTCTTGGATAACAGCCAGGATACATGGGCCAATAAGAGACCATCATATGAGGTCTTCAGGCTCCATCTCAGTCTTCAGGCTCCATCTCAATCCTACTGAGTATTAGAATTTGAGTAATGAGTTACAGGCAACATACTTTCACAAAATCACTGGGTTTCATATGAAACTAGATTAAATGAGCTAAGGAAGGAGATACATGTAGTAAAAATTAATCAGTTAACTGTACACATTCTGCATAAACAGGATGTAATTATTAAGCTATATTTCACAAAGCAGATGTAAGCAAGAGGTGGTGGATAAACAGCACAATTACTAGTACCCAATAGTGTGCAAGTAAGTAATGAGCTGTAGCTGTAGAACGCTTCAGTGCTGTCATCTGTAATCACTAGAACTTGCTGCTTGCACTGAAAGATAAAGGTCAGGATATACTTTAAAAATATTCCACTAAAATGGAATCTATTGATTTGACATAGTTTAAAGTAATGTTAGCACTGACAGCGAATCTTCATCATCAAAGCTGATTTTTATTCAGGTTTTATTTGACATATTGGGTCAATTTCCTATTGGTTGAGATATTTTGAATGGGTTATGATTTTTTGAAAATCTGATACATGAGTTATGTGATTTCATAATGAACACGTCATTGACCTCCTATTACTTGGGAGGTTATCTCTGGATCAGTTCAGTGCTTTTAAAAGGGAAGACAATCATCACTAAAATATAAGGTGTCTTTCCATAAAAATGATACAGCAGAGAAAATGACACTGCTTGTAAACCTTGTAGCAAATGTAATTCCTACATTTTTATGTGTGTAAAATAAAAGATTCATCAGATAAATACTGATTGATCTCAAATAATTAACCGATGAGGTACACAAAATCACTTGTGTTCCTTTTTTTTTTTCCCCAGCACAAATCAGTTATAAACTTGGCTAACTTGTCAGTTAAGCTGGGTTTATGAGTACTTGCATAAGTGGAGCAGCATGAAACAGATGGGCTTTATTGAAGAATGTTCACTGAAAACTTTGCAGAAGTTTATTCTTTCCACTTACACCAAGATTTCTTCATTAATTTAATTCTACTAAATTCAGTAGAATTGCTGCTTATTGACATAAATTGAGAAAAGAATTGGGTGTCTGACAGGAGAAGGGTGACTGTGAGAATTGGGTGGGCTTGAACACATATCTGACTACTTGACTAGTCCAATGAACTGGAGGAGGAAAGGAGGAGAGGAGAAAAAAGCAAAGCAGTAGAAATAGAGCTAGGAAATGGGCTGGCTTGAAAAGGTACTTAGGTCCTGTGCCTTCAGTACTGCTCACTATTTATGAGTTAGTTGCAATAGTAATCATCCCAGAAACCATCATTGTCATACCACTTGCTAAAATATAGTTTCCTTGCTAACAACAAACTAGCTAGTCACTGAACTGTGGCTATCTATGGAGAGTTTTCAGATGGTTATTGTTTCCTTGGTAGGTGCCCATTTCTGAAAAGGTATTGACCCATAATCTCTGCATCTTGTATTTGATGAACTATGCTGAATCCCTGTTTCAGCACAACCCTTTAGGATCAGAAGTATAGAGCAAACCAAACTAAGACACTTTTGCTTTTTACCTCTGTGGACTGCTACAAAAAAAGAGTTGTCACAGCGGCTTCAAAAGGCAGAAAATTTTTATGACAACACAGTGCAAAATAACACCTGAAGGGTTAGTGACACACCAAGAATCCTGAGATATGTTTCCAAAAATTCAAAGTTCCAGGCACTAGAAACTTCACACTGCAACTTCCTTCCAACAAGACTGAGACTCTATGGTACTCTATTTATACTGCTTTCTCTTGGAGGCAGAATGATTGCATGAAATTGGAAGACATGAAAATGACATCATTTCCCATAATCTCATCTCTCTGAGAAGAGTTATCCTCTCTTCAAAACTCCCACCTACAAAACAGATATTGTGGTTTAGGCCTATCCAGACTACAAAAAAGCACCACACAGCCTCTCATCCCTACCCCACCCCCCAGTGTAATGGGGAGGACAAAAATATAACAAAAGGCTTGAGGGTTGAGACAAAGGACAGGGAGGGCTCACTCACCAGTTATAGTTGTAGGCAAAAAGCAGACTTGACTTGTGGAAAAAACATCAATTTAATTTAAACAACAAAACCACCACCAATTTACCAATCAAATCAGAGTAGGGTAATAAGAAATCAAGCAGATCTTAAAAGCACCTTCCCCTCAACCCTCCCTTCTTCCCAGACTCAACTCTGCTCCCAAATTCTCTGCCTTCTCCCCCTTGAGTGGCACAGAGGGACAGGGAGTGAGGGTTCATGACATGTTGTTTCTGCCACTCCTTCCTTCTCAGCAGGAGGACTCCTCACAATTTTGGCCTTCTCTAGTGGCTGCAGTCGGGCATGTGCCCCACCATTACCCTCCACGGGCTGCAGATGATCAGCCTGCCATCTCGGGCTGCAGATTATCAGCCTGCCATCTCAGGCTGCAGGGGAGTCACTCCTCCAGTTCACTTCTCTCCCTCCCTCCGTCTCCACATACTTGTTTTTCTCACAGCCCACTCTTCTTCAGAGCAGAAGAACTATCCTAACATTTTTCCCCCTTCTTAAAGATGTAGTTGCAGAGGTGCTTCCACTGTTGCTGATTTGTTCAGCCTTTGCTAGAGTCAGGTCTGACTTGGAGCTGGGGAAGCTTCAAGAAGCTTCTTACAGGAGTCATTCCAGTAGCCCCTGTGCTACCAAAACCCCACCAAACACAAAGCCAACACAACAGAAGTAACAATAATTACTGCCCTGCCTTGTGCGGACATTTGAGCTATGGGGCTTTGCTATATAGTACTCCAAACATAAAAACATATATAGCTGCATACAATATAAATAAGGCATTCAAAACTGATTGGACAGAAAGCACTATATTACTATCAACACATCTAAATGTTGCTGTTAAAGTTCTCAATTTTGGAGATTGCTTAAAAATAGTGGAAGAATCTATGTTTAACTTAAAGAACTTGTTACAAGTCCATTTTTATCAGCGACCCTCTTTAAATACAGCAACTTCTATTTTTTTTTTTTTTTTTTATTAAACTCATGCATATAGGTGATTTGTGTGCACACTATTATCTGCTTTATTACATGGTAGTTAAAATCAGTTAATTCAGTTCTAGTACAGCTAAGACTACAGTCCATATTAAGTTTTCAGTGTCTTCTGTGGGCCAAGAAATTCCTGCAGTCTAGTTTGAGGTTTTTAATAGGAAACTTGGAAATTCCTTGTTTTTAAATAACTTTGTAAGAACTGAAGTATTGTGGAAACCTGGGAACATGACTCAAGTGAATCCTAGTGGCTCAAAAATGGAAGATAAAGACTTACTTTATAGATAAAGATAAACATACTTTATATGATTTCCTCACAGAATCCCATGATGTGACGAGAATATCAGCTGTACAGTGCTGGAAGCTTTCTCCTGTTCTATTCTGTGAGCCTTCCCTATCATGTTGACCAGATAGATCTGTCATATGACATCCCAGATCACTAGAGGAACTGTATGTGCAGAAGGATGACACACACATCAAGTGGTTGATAGTTTTGATAGTTGAAACTTTATAAGTCCCAGCTGGTATCATTGCTATGGCTACATCTAACCTAGTAGACCTGAACACACATCCAGGCTTCTTGACCCAAGCTTATATCTTTTCACATCTGGACCATAATGGAATGAGAACCAGGAATCCCTCCTGTCTTTGATTTCTTAAGAAGAAAACTAGATATCCAAGTCAGAAGGAAGCCATACAGTATTTCCAAAACATCCCCCACCTAACAATCAGATGACCCTGGGACACATTACTGACTGCATCCATCCTTTAGTATATGTGAAGATTAATCAGAATTTTCTTTTTCCTTTTTACTCTGTTAGGTCATACAGAAGCGAAGTATTTTGACTTCCTTTTGAGCAGGCAACCTGTCATTACCTGAGGCAGCAGCATTACCTCCCCTAACCACTTTATCACAGATCTTGCTATTTATTGTTTTGAAAAGAATAGGCGGACACTTGGAAACATAAAACAATGTCCTATTACAAGCAGACATCAAAACAAAACATGAGGACTAGAAATCTTTTTAGCAAAAGGAAAGTCTAAATAGTTATCATAATTACAGTCTTCATGACCATTCCTTCTGTGATAATCAGATTCTGAGGCCTGAGTAAATTTTCTGCCTTGTAATTTTGAGAAGATTAAAACTTCAGAACTGCAGCTGTTTTCTTCAAGAAAATCTGTAGCTGCAGAATTATAATACATATGGTAATGGTACATTAGCGTAGTATTATTCACACCACTATAGTTAAACTTGGGTCAGCATTTCCTTTTTAGACTCCTACAAGTTAGTATGACCATGCACATTTCCTTTTGGTTGCCTTGGAACAGGATGCCTCAGCCTTACCACTTTTTTTTGTTTGTTTTTTTTAGTCTGCTTGAAAAAACTCTTCTCAAAAGCTCTTAATCTTATGGCTAATATTGAACTGTTACTATATCTTATTTCAAAATGTGTGGCATGCTTAATTGGCACTGAAATCCTTTCCTGTTTTGTAGCATTAAAGCCAATATGTTACTGGAAATAAAATTGTCATGTAAGGATTTTGTCACTTAAATAACTCTCTTGTGGCTTTGCTGTCCCTACAAATGTACCTTGTTAATACTCAAAGTGCTGGTGTAAGGTGAGGCACTCTGGTCTTCTTCTTAATCACCTCTATTCTATTTAGCATACTTCAAATCAAAATCCTTTTGAACAGGGAAAATGCAAATATTCAGTTATTGAAACCTTTCATTCAAATTCATCCATTAGAGTCTCTCTTACTTCATGGCATTTCTGAAATTCCAGAGAGTGTAAGAATAAGACAGTGTTTATAAAAACCCTCTCCTTCAAACAATTCCAGATTAATTAAGTAAAATCAGGGTCCTACTTGTTTAATTAGCACACCCTGGTTTCATACCTTTCTACTTTTAGACTCACAGGTTTGTTTATCTATCATAAATAGTAGTTGGTACTTCCCTAAGCATCATCTCTGGAATCAGCAAGGGGAGCTAGAGAATGATAGTCAGTGCATGATGGAAAGAAGAAAATATGCCCTTCACAAGCCTCAGTCTATTTGGGTCCCACAATCATTGTCTATGTTACCTCCACAGTAGCAAATTTCTGTTGTCATCTGTTTGCTACTTCCAGCTGGAACAACTTCAACATCATCATCAGAAGTGCACCACATCCTAATGATCCCAAAGAATGCCTTATGGTTGAGTCTGATAGAGAAGCACCTTGCAGCTAGCATATGAACACTCTTCTGGTTTTCTCTGAGAACTGTAATCTACTTGACCTGCTTCTTTGACTTTGAGTAACTTCAGTCTATCTAGAAAAGAAAGTTGTTGGATAGCTATCTGTAATTATCTAATGTCTAGACTGTATTCCCTCCTATTTTCCTTCAAGTTGCAGAGGTATTTGGCTTTCTGTGTTTTTGATGAAAAGCCTTGTTTTAAAATCCTATTTTGCCTAATGTGGAAAGATACTTTACCTTTAGGTGTTTTAGAATGTATATTTTCTAGTTAAAATAAACTTGAGTTTTCTCTCCTGTCCTGTCCCCTAAGATTAAGGACTGTTGGTGGCATTTCCACTTTGCAGTTTTCAATCACTCTTAGAAGAAAGAACTAAGCCTAGCTAAGTTCCTACCAAAGTTCCTAAGGCCTGGCTGCATTTGGTAATTGATGTAGCTAAAACACACATGGTGAAAGAAAGCAGTGCGGAGAGTGCAATAGCTGCAGAGCAGCAGGGCTGGGAGAACTTGTCAAAGAATACTACTTGCCGAATAAGCATTCTTTGATTCTTTATTTTTTCTGAAGGAAAAACATTGGGTTTTTTAACAATCTCAGAGGCTTCCTGTCACTTTTATGTTTCCTCTGACAGGTAGCTGGGTGCAGCTTCCGACAGCACACTCTGGCTATTGGTCATGGAATTTCTTGAGTATAGCTTTCATTGCATCTGTTGTCAAAATATAAATGTATAAATATATTGCTTTTGGTTCAAGCAGAGCTCAACTACTGTCCATGTAAGATATAGAAAAACTCTGTGCATGTGAATGTGTCTGTAGTTATCCATAACATTTCCAGCTGTTCATTATGCACTCTTTTCTCACATACTTTTCAATGTGCTCAGACTTCTTTTCCAAGCCTGATGTCTTCAAAGTCAGTAATGTAGTTGAAAAATGGGTATATTATGTATTTTAAGACTGAATTCTACATGATATATAGTAGGATTTTCTACGTACTTAATATAAGGGTTTAATTTTACACCCATACTGCACAGTTGTAAAGACTACAGCAAGTCCAAGACAGAGACTTTCAGTATCTATGCTTCCATCACTTTATCTTGAACTCTAAATTGTTAAACAATGAGTCCATGATCTGCTGCATGGCCTCCCCCACCCAGTTCTCTCTGTCTTTCTTACAGTTGAACCGACTGAAGAGGTTTTCTTGCCTCTGATGAAATCACTCACTCTAAGTTCACTACTAAATCTGTCCTGTCAGTTCTGAATTCATTCATGGATCATCAAGTGCTTTTGCATACTGTGTCAATATCTAAAATCAAATGACATCAAGTACACAGGATGAATATTAAAGAAATCTCCACAAGCAACAAAAGTCCTTTAAGGAAATGATCATAAATATCCCTTTAAACTGATGTTTCTTCTCCCACCAAAGATGGGTCAGGCACTGGGTTGTACTGTCATGATGCATATAGGCTGAATTTTCAGGAAATGTACTTGCCAAAGGGTGCTGGTCAAAACAGTTCATACTAAAAAGGGACAAATCCCTTTAACTTTTTTTTTTTTTTCTTCCAGTCATATATCTGATTACCATGGAGGAGGGATAATTTTTAAAGAACATATTTTCCAAGGCATTGTCTTCTTTGCCAAGCCTACATGATGACTACCAAAGAGAAACCTCAAGATAATGCAGATGACAGTAATATAAAGCCTAGTGCTTCAACTGTTGGGAAAGGAAGTCACAAAGGCAGCGTAAGAGATTGGACATGACAGGATTTTCAGCTGGAAGGACAACATGACTATTGGTCAGCAACAGAAAAATTGTGAAAAATTCCTTGTTGTTTCCTAACTTTTCAAATATTGATTATTCTTTGAGATATCCAGAACTCATCTGAGTATGACCCTGAACAACATGATTGGATATGTGTGCAAAATTGGCTCTACTTCATCATTTTGTTCACCAGTTTGACCTGGCACAAAGAGAAGCAGATTGTATTCCTAGACTCAGTCTCTCAAAATTGAATAACTATACACTCATCAAACCAAACTCATTTAGTTTAGTTTATATTATGATATTCCTAACATATCTTTTATATGTTTAGTTAACCATCTTACAGCCATATGTAATGAATCTAAAAATAGTGATAATTTTAAAACTTCTCTTATGTAGGAAGAATCAGTATTAATAATATTAACTCCCATATGATATAGATATATTACTGTCGTTTTTGAAATAATGTCAGCAATCTTTGCAAATTTCTGTTAACCGTTCAGAATGACAGAAAGAAAAGCCTTTGTATTTAATTGGGAATTGATTCTTGCAAGTGCTCCCAAAGCAAAAGGCATTTGCCACTTTACTATAAAGGATATATTTATAAAGGGAATAAAACATTACTTTTCTGTGATGGTTCCCCAGTGGTGATAGCAGCATATTTTCAAAGCACTAAGTTTTTTTGGAGGGACTTATGACTAAACCTCAGTGACTGATAACTTTGAGATCAGATACTGTTTTCTTACACTTTCTCTCTAGGTCACAGCGAAGAGGTCAAGGAAGGACCTCAAAGCATGATCAGGACTACCCTTCTACCTGGGTATTTCACAGACTTTCTGAATAGTTTGAGCTCTCTGTTTGTTCTGTACATTAACACTGAGTTTACATGTTCAGTTCTCCTGTGTGGATTTGTGTGCCACACTGCCACTACTCACAAACTGGCATTTCACTCTTACAGTGCAGAGCCAAAACATACTGAATAAAATCAGAATGACTTCTGTGAGTGTGAAAGGGAGGCAAAGCATTTGATGGCATTCATTAAGTACTGTAGCATGAAGACTCTAGTATATACTCAATACATGATGTGTATAGATATATACATGCATTTACAAATATAAGTATGTAGATAGGTATGTCATAACACTAAGAAAACAGGAGCAGGGAGAGGTCTTGAGCATCAGCCCATCATTTCCCTGCAACAAAGTCACTGAGGCTACTGTAGTGCCAGTTCTCCCAGTCATAGCCTAAGCCCTGTCTGAGCAACAGCATGTGCCAGGGGTTATTCCTAGAAGACAGTTTGGACCTTGCCATTTGCAGGCAGGGGGGCAGAACATGCAGGAGTCCGAGCCCAATCTGGCTATGCTATTTGGCCTCAGGACCACAAAATTTGTTGTAACCCTTTTTCTGACACAGACTCATTCTGAGATACTTGAATTTGAAGCCTGAAATTAAAGAGAGCCTTCAGTCTCATGCACCGTGATGATACATATATTTTTGTGTGAAAATGTAAGAATTAAAAAACCAAGCATGTTTTGTTTTCTGTTAATTTAAATGGCTTAGGTGCAGATTGGTTCTTTCATAAATGGACTGTGGTCAACTGAAAGATGTTTAATGCTCATTCTGCTGGGAGCCTTCTGTCTTCTCTACCATCTCCCTCCCTTTCCAACTTCTATCCCTGGGCTTGACAGTTCATCTGAAAAATGGTCCTCACTACTCAAATCTCACAGAGGGTTCATCAGCAGTGAAACTCCAGCACTTTAATTTTCAAAACACTTGACATCACCACGTACATTCCTGGCACTAATCTCTAGGTGTGGATCTGGGGTGCAGCCTCAGAAGAACTGTCTGTGCCAGGAGCACTCCACAAGAACAGAGACACATGGGTTTAGCCAGAAACAGGTCAGCTACTGCATAACTCATTGCATAAGCAAGTACTTTCAAACTTTAAAAAAAAAAAAATAAAAAAATTCCAAAGGTTTATTCCACACAGGAAAACATGTTGTATACTGAAAGACGTCAGTATGACCCTTATTCCCACAGGGAATAGTGACAGGTAAATAGAAAACTATTACCTCAATTTTATAAAAACAATCAACATTACTTTTGCCTTAGCTCTCAACTTCTATTACCTGACGCTATTTATCCAGTTCAAAGAAAAAGAAAGTAAAACTCTTATTCTTCTTCTGATTGAAATCCCCATGATTTGTATACATTTTAATCAGGAAATTAAACATGCCTTAATAATAGACTTGACTGCTACAGAAAGCATGTTCTGATTTTGAAACATTTGGAGATGTTTTTGAAGGGGTAGAAGAAATACAATGGCTAAAGTGCAGTTATTTGGGAGCTCAAGCTGGGCTAAACTCTGGTGACTGACAGGCAGTACCTGCTGCTTTCAGCCTCTAGGCACTGGTTGATGCAGTCATCAAGTCAGAGGAACAACAGTGAAAGTTATTACCCAGCCTTGATGCAGTACTTATTCCCTTTTTTGAGACTGTAGACAACAGCCAATGTAATCTCTCATGGAATAAGATAAATTACTATTCTGTCTTATACTACAAACAATTTTTTCTGCTTTGGGTTTAAATGCCACATCAATGAAACAATGTCATACAGTAGTTAACACTATCTTCTGCAACAGAACTTAATAGTCATAGAAATGTGATCTGCTACTGCATTCAACCTCCATTTTATTTATTCTGCTCTCCACTAAAAAGACATGACTTTCATCATTTTGTAATGCCAGATTTCTTTTACTTTAAATTCTCTCTAAATTGGTATTTTGAGACCATGAGGTCCAAGCTTAAAATACAGATATTTTAATGAATATATATGTATTTACTTGAACACAGAACCTGTGAATGTTGACCTATAAACTGAAGGAAACCCATCTTTGGCCATATGAAATCATGCTGTTGCAGACAGAGCTGCCTGAAAATGGTATTTCAAGTTTGTAGAACTTTATGATATTGCAAATTATTATTTATGTTTTTTAAATATTCTGCTTATTAATGGAACTAAACCTTCATTTTCTATGAGCCAAAGAGAAGATTTTAGAAATATTAATACAAGATGTTTCCAAAATGCTCCTTGCATTTTTTCACAGTTCTGTTATCTGTTGCAGGCCAGTACCTGCCAGGGTGCTGGCAGCCTGATGGGCCCATGGCTTCAGCACACTAAAAGACTGAAGGACAGTCCCATTACAGGCGGGGAGTATGCATGGTTTGAAGGTGGTAATTTCAACTGTTTTCAGACTGTTAATCCCCTTCCTGCTTGCTTGGGCCAAGGATGCCTCAGGGTCCTTCTATGTTTTTGACAGTAGCAGGACCACATGGGTGGGCAGAGAACTGTCTATGCAAAGTAGCTTATCAAAAGAAGTCCAGGTCATAGCAAAGGAGAATGTTGCAGAGGCTGCAATAACAAGGTAAGCAACTGATGTAGAGCTGGGATTTGCCTAAGAAAGACCTTTTAAGCAATAGCAGATATTTTTATACTGTACTTAGACATATATCCAGAGCCCTTTCACACTATATCAACCTCAAGCATCTTTGGTACATTATTAAGAAAAGCTAAAGCCACAAGTACATTCTGCTTTTTACTCTTAGGGTAAATGAGAAAGAGTTCCCTGCAGCAACTATAACTGTTTGTATTTCAACTGTAAACCAAAATGAGAACACTTCCCTTTCACCATCCAGTTGCAGAGGATGTATTCAGACTTCGGGCTATTTGCCAAAAAAACTGTTAAAAATTTGCATTATCATAATCCGTATGAAATGCTGTCAGGATACTCCCACATTCCTACAAATTAAAAAGAAGAAAACAAAATATCTGAAGGGGAGCATTGCAGCCTCACCTGTCTTTTCTTCCAGCACTGCCAGGCCCACACCAAAAGGCTCTTTTGTTTCCCAAATTTATTTTGATTCAGATCTTATGGAAGACAAGACATATATCTTCCATGTCAGAGGAAGAGAGCTTGTGATTACATTCTTGGACCTGTACCTTGACCAGAGGAGCTTATTGCCCCTGTTTAGGCTGTACAGTTCTCTTGCAGGCTTATTTCCATTTCCTGATAGGATTTCCAGCTACTTCTTTCACTACTAAAGGCTAAAAGGCCCTGGTGACATAATGCTTCCCAATGCTTGTAATTACTCTGGAGCATTTGATACTGAACAAATTCAATCTGCCTAAGCATCCTCCCTCTGGATGAATTTCTTCATGATTTGGTGTAACACATGGCAATTTTTCTCTGCAATATTTGGAAAATTTTTAACATCTAGGAGACCTCATACGTTCTTCAGCCTCGTCTTCTACTGTAGAAGTACCCAGAAATTACAAAGTTCATGATAATTTTTGCTCTCTGGCTTGAATGTCAAAACTTGGCACAAAGGTGTCCTTTCCAACCAGATAAGAAAGCAGATACTGTCTAACATGATGGAGAGATCATGATGGATAGCCAATTGACTGAAACAGTTTATGAGCATGGTCTCTTACATATGTATAAAGCTGCCATTAGTATCCAACAGTAATATAATTCTGCTACATAAAATCTTCACCAACTCTCTGCTTAAGTAGGTTATCATGCCCTTGCCCTGATTTCTCACTGTGCTGCTAGAACAACATGCTTAGCTCACCTGGCTTGGAGGTGTGCTTCTTGGCTGTCCAGAGAGGCTTTGTTCTGTTTACTTAGAAGGTCTAGAGGCAGACCCACCAAAATCCTGGTCCTGTTCATCACCACGTTATGAAAAAGTCTGAAGTCCACCCAAGCAATTCATGCTCTCTTTCATACTGGCAGATGCGATTGTTCAGGGTTCACCAAGGAGTTGAGTCCACCTTGCCTAGGGTAGTGCTAGAAAGAAGTGGAAGAGACCTAGCTTATCTGATATCCAGTTCAGTTCCAAGAACATTAGAAAGTGATAGCATCCTGTTGTTGACAGACAATGTCCATTGGAGTGGTGGAATCCCTTCCAGAAGGAGCTGCTGCTTGATTGTCATCCTAGCTATACTGATGGGATGATGGTATGGTGGTTTTACAGTGTGCATATCCTAGAGGAAACACAAATCTATAAGTACTTGCCAAAAGATGTTGACCACCATGTAGATAGTTTCACATTCTGGTCTATAGCTATCCTTGGAATTTGAGCTGTGGAAACCTTTCATTTCCTCACCTACATTAAAAATCGTAAAATACTTAAAAAACTACTGTGTGGGTGAACAGTAATGATGTTAAGAAGGTGTATTTTTAACTGAATTTACACAAGTTCATGCTCATCTGCATAAAGGAACAAGAGATCATCTTGATGAGAGGCAAGAGATACCAGCTTTCTTTAAAGAATTGGCTTCCTGTCACTTTTCAGATGAAAGAGGATTTCTTTTCTCACAAGGCTTTGTGTTTAATTTTTTTTGTAATGGTGATTCAGACATTTTTCACATAAATTTCACATAATTTTTTTAATGTATTTTCCAATACGTTTTTAAACCAAGACTGAGGTACTTAATTAAAAATAATTGTCTACTGCAGACATCAAGTCAGGTTCATATAATTTGATTGCTTCATCCAAAGAAGTAATTCAAAAATTAAGATAGTACATTTCAGTTTTCTCTGTAACTGGTAACAAGATCTGACTTACTCTAGTGACTCTATTGCATTTTTGCAGTAACAGAGATTTATTGAACTTGTTGAAAAAGGTACACTTGCAGGAAATTTATGAAGACTGATTCTTCACTAAACAGAACTAGTATAAATCAGGAGTAACTCTGCTGAAATCAATGGACTTAAAATAATTGTAGACCAGTATAAACAACTCCTGCCTGTCAGACTTCATTTAATTTTTCCATGAGTGACTATATGAATGGCCCTATGAAAACCCAATGAAGTTATTAAAATTGCCTAGAGTCACTGCAGCCTTACTGCTCAAATAATGCAGAACTGGAGCTATGTTATGTCTCTGACATTTATATTCGTCCAACCATGCAGTATTAGATAGCTTTATGTTTTTCAAGGATTGAAAAGACATCTTTCCTATGCAAATATAGGGGCCCTAAGTTTATTATTTCAAAAATTATTTGAAAAAAAGTGAAATTAATTCT
>WTSP01020159.1:0-62887 GCA_025331215.1 Actenoides lindsayi
GCTGACCCACTATCTCTTTTTCCTTCCTTGTTGTTCCAGAGACCAAAAAAGGGACAGGACTAGCACATGGGACTCTGCTTTGTGCAGGCACACAGACAGATATTCAGCAACATTGAGAAGGACACTGATACAAAGATAAGTGCAGAAGATATTGTCAGAGTACTGGCCTGGTAATCTAACGGTGATGGACTGTAGCTGACCCACAATTTCTTTTTTCTTCCTCTTTGAATCAGAGACTAAAAAAAGGGACAGGACCAGTATAGGTGCCTCTGGTTTCTGCAAGCAGACAGCCAGAGATTCAGCATCACTGAGAAGGCTATTGACACAGAGATAAGTGCAGAAGACAATGGCATAGAATTGGCTTGGGATTGCAATGGTGGTGGATTGTGGCTGACCCACAATTTTTTTTTCCTTCCTCTTTGATCACAAGACCAAAAAAGGGACAAGAACAGCATATGTTTTCTACAGGCACAGAGCTAGAGATTCGGTAGCACTGAGAAGACACCAACACAAAGATAAGTGCAGAAGATATTGGCAGATTATTGGCCTGGGTTTGCAATGGTGATGGATTGTGGCTGACCCTCTATTTCTTTTTCCTTTCTTTTTGATCCAGAGACCAAGAAAGGTACAGAATGGGCACATGTTCCTCTGGTTCGTGCAGGCCCTCATACAAAGATTTGGTAGCACTGAGAAGGACACTGACACAAAGATAAGTGCAGAAGATATGGTCAGATTATTGGCCTGAGATTGCAATGGTGATGGATTGTGGCTGACCGACTATTTCTTTTTCCTTCCTCTTTGATCCATTGACCGAGAATGGCACAGGACTTGCATAGGTGCCTCTGGTTTGTGCAGGCTCACTGCCAGAGATTAGGCAGCACTGAGAAGGACACGGACACAAAGATAAGTACAGAAGACATTGGAAGAATACTAGGACAGGGATTCATATGATGATGGATTGTGGCTGACCCACTATTTCTTTTTCCTTCCCCTTTGTTATAGACGTCAAGAAAGGGACAGGACCAGCGCATGGGCCTTTGGTTTCTGCAGGGACACAGAGATTGGACAGCACTGAGAAGGACAGCGACACAAAGATAAGTGCTGTAGATATTAGCAGAGTATTGGCCTGGGATACCACTGGTGATGGATTGTGGCTGACCCACTATATTTTTTTCCTTCCTCTTTGATCCGGATATCAAGAAACGGATAGGACCAGCACATGGGCCACTGGTTTGTGCAGGCCCACTGCCAGACACTAGGCAGCACTTAGAAGGACACTGACACAAAGATAAGTACAGAAGACATTGGAAGAATACTAGGCTAGGGATTCATATGATGATGGATTGTGGCTGACCCACTATTTCCTTTTCCTTCCTCCTTGGTCCCGAGACCAGGAAAGGGACAGGACCAGCACAGGGCCATCTTGTTTGTACAGGCACACAGACAGAGATTCAGCAACACTGAGAAGGATACTGACACAAAGATAAGTGCTTTAGCTATTTGCAGATTATTAGCCTGGGATACCAATGGTGATGGTTTGTGTCTGATCCGCTATTTTTTTTTCCTTCCTCTTTGATCCAGAGACCAAAAAAGGGACAGGACCAGCGCATGGGCCTCTGGTTTCTGCAGGGACACAGAGATTGGGCAGCACTGAGAAGGACATGGACAAAAAGATAAGTGCTTTAGATATTGGCAGTTTATTGGCCTGGGATTCCAATGGTGATGGATTTTGACTGACCAACTATTTCTTTTTCCTTCCTCTTTGATCCCAAGACCAAGAAAGGGACAGGACCAGCGTATAGGCCTCTGGTTTCTGCAAGCACACAGAGATTGGGCAGCACTGAGAAGGACACTGACACAAAGATCAGTGCAGAAGATATTGGCAGATGATTGGCCTGGTATTCTAATGGTGGTGAATTGTGGCTGACCGACTATTTCTTTTTCCTTCTTCTTTTATTCAGAGACCAAGAATGAGACAGGACCAACATAGGTGCCTCGGGTTTGTGCAGGCTCACTGCCAGAGATTAGGCAGCACTGAGAAGGACACGGACACAAAGATAAGTGCAGAAGATATTGGCAGAATATTAGGCCTGTGATTCCAATGGTGATGGACTGTGACTGACCCACTGTTTCTTTTTCCTTTCTCTTTGTTCCATAGACTAAGAAAGGAACAGGACCAGCATATGTAAAATGTTTCCAAAATATTCATATGGAATGACATAATTATTGATGTTCACTGAAAAAAATTATTGCTAGAAAAATATTTGTGCTGCATGGAGCACAAACTCTGGCCCAGGCCTTTGTTTTCTGCAGTCAGCTTTTGATATTTTTCCTTTCCACATTTAAGAACATTCTCCTGAGGTTGATGGGATAGTGTTATATCATCAGACAGGAAGAAAGTACTCTCTACCTCAGGAGTACTCCTTTGAGCCACTCAGACAGTTCAGTAATTGCATGGCCTTTTCTGCAGTCACAGACAGGTCTCCAGGACAGGAAGATCAGCTTGACAGAATTATCTTTGCATCATGTCTAGCATGTGGATTAAGTAATTTGGGGATTGTAATGGTGAGATCCTTGAATGTATCTTATGAAACAATAAAATTCAAGCACTTCATAACGTGCAACAATTAAAATCCACAGAACAGCATCAAAGACTACATTATGAAGGCACCAGCACATCACAGGAAATCAGGAAGTACTTTGATGGCTTGCAAATTTTTACTGATTTAGTAAAAATTAACACATAGTTCAGTTCCCAGTCTAGCCAAGAACTTTTCCACCCTGCCTTTTGAATACACTTTGAAACTCCTACAGCATTTTAAGCCACTGTGACTAGGCTGTGAACAACAGGTTTGAGCATACTTGAAATTTAGTATTTCCTTAGCCTAAATCTTGTAAGTATCATATATCATACAAGATTCAGTGCCTGGATTCAGTCCTAGCATATGAGTTGTCTTTTGTTTTGCTTTTTGGTTTGTTGTTTTGTTTTTGTTTGTTGGGGTTTTTTTTATATTTTTTAATTTTATTTTTAAATTTAGAACTATAGAGGTACCCTCAAGGTTTAAGAATCCCCTAAAGCTGCTTATAAATTAAGGTTCCTACATAAGCTCTTCAATCAAGGGTCAAAGACTTTCCCAAAGCAAGTAACTTCAAGACAAGAGTTCTTGATCCAATGGACCAATTCTTGGTCATGTGCTTTTTCTAAAATCCATGCTTGCATCTAATCTATGCAGTGAATAACTACAAGCAAGTTATATAATTTATGAACTGGAGTGTAGGGTTTAATATTGTGTCCCAGCATCCATTACTACTGCAGGTAAAGATTAATCAAATGCAAAATATTGTCCTGTCTTCAGATACCACGAGAACAAACTAAGAATAGTGATTTTAATGAGCATATTAGACAGTAGGTATATAGCAAAAGTTCATTAACATTTTTTGTTAGACTGAAGTATTAGAACTATAAGAACTGTATGTTGGATATTGCAAGATGACTTAGAATCTTAACCATTTGATAGGTGCTTTTAAAAAGCATGAGGTTTTTGCCAGATCTTCTTCTAAGATCCATAAAACAGTAGCTCAAACACATTCCTTTAGGTAAAGTTTTTATTTCTAGGTTTGAAATTCCCCATGTAACATATTTTAGGGCAGACTGCAGTCACTGAAAGAATGGAAATGTAAGTTCCCTACTTAGAGAGAGGGAAAAGATAAGAATTAACAAGACTAGGCACAAGGTAATACTTTTGTTTGTCTACAAGAAACTAAGCAACATAAATCGACACCTTTAGGTTATCCTATGACAGTACAAGACCTGAACACAGAAATGTACAAAGAATTTTTCTTCTTTTTCATTTTTTTAAGATGGTTTCTAACGTGATAGTGTTGTCTCTCAGCTAGCACTCTTTGAATGATGAAAAAGCATATCTTGGAATGGACCTTGAACTAATTATTGATTCCAGTAGACAGGAGAAGCAAGGCCATCCTTCTGCTTGTGTGAAAGACATCTTAATCACAGGGATGCAAAATGCACTGTGACACTTGGTCTCAGAGCACGGAGTGGTCCTTATGATTACTTTTATTTGCTAGTGTTGGTATCACATAAGAGTCCACTGCTTCTAAACAATAATTATCCAAGTACTACAACTTCAGTGTTGTTTTTCATAAATTCTTATGTCAGACTCTAAACATGAAAGTGCTATTTGATAATGCTTCTTTTTGAAGGATAGTTACCCTTTCTAAGTTGTCTGCTTAGCTGTTGCTGTTTTACAGTAGAGAAGTAGGAAAGAAAACTGTCTCTAGCATAATTTTCTGCTCTCTATATACAAGGTTCAGTCTTTCCAGATAAGAACTCAGCAAAAAGTTGGATTTTCAGTAGGTAAAACTGCTCACCTCTAAAACAAGGTTTTTTGTCTTTTATTTTACAATGAGTACGTAAAAAACTATTGAGAGCAGAGTTCATCTCACTTCACACTGTGCATCTACACATAAGGCCACCTAGGCTCCTCTACAGTCAGAAAAGAAAGAGAGCTATCTCCATAACTAATTAATCTGGATCTTTGCTTAGTGATTAGAAAAGAAAGATAGAGCAACTTTATTGAAAACAGTAGTAATAAAATAGAATATATACAAATATATAAAAAACAGTATCAAACTCAATCCCCCCTGATAACAATTACATCACTGTCACCACTGATGCTGTGAAGCAGGCACCACGAAGTGCCACACTGGGCCCATTGGCAGACGGGAACCAAATTGAGGAGCTGAATTCTTGAACTGGATTCAGGAACACGCAGATCAGGATTCAAGGTAGAATGGACGAAGTCCTCTTCAGATGCTGGCCATTAAGGAAGAGACAATGAGAGCTTGACCCTTGTGATCCCTCAGCTTTATACTGAATATGATATATATGGGATGGAATATCCACTGGTCAGTTTATGGTCACATGTCCCGTCCACTCCTCCCCACAGGTGTAGCCTTTTTACATCACCCCCCAACGTGGTACACAAGATTTATCAGTGACCTTGGTATACACATCAATCCTTGGTAGTAACTCTAAACATCAGGCATTATAATTGCTAAAAGTAATCGCTGTCTGCAGAAACGCAGCGTTAACTTCAGACAGTGCAGTTACTTAGAAGAGGGTGAGCTGAAAAGTAAAATCACTGAACAGTATCAGTTCTAACTCAAACCAGGACACATGTATCTTACATTTAAATAAATGCTATTGTCTATCTGTGTCCAAATTACCACTGCAGAAAGCATTAAGCTTAGAGGTCAAATCATTTGCTTAGTGTTTGCTATGGATAATGATACATATTTACTAGAAAGATATGGTACTCTGTAATTTTTGTAATTTAGATCATGAGTTGCCAGTAGAACAGTTATGTATACTGTAGAATGCATAAATTCCAGATATCAACACAAGATTTGTTTATTCTCACATAACTCCTGACCACATCATTATTGGAGTGTATTCTTTCTGACACTTAGAGAATAATTCTAGGTATATGTTTTCTGTACATTGTACCAATGTATATTTTACTGTACAAAACAACAGAACCTGGAGTTTTCCTTCTGCTAAATTTATTTTTAGTTTTTCTTTTACATGGGGACTAATCCTATTGACTGTACACAGTCTGAAATACATAAGTAAAGCTGAATCAGAATTATATTTTGTCTTCTGAATTGGAAACCTGTGTCACCACCACATATGGGGACAAGATTCATTTAAATTCTCTTTATGCATGTATAACATAGATGTCAATACCTAAGCCAATTGATGAGACTCTGTTTATAACAGATGAAGAAAAAATAGAACTTCTTGGAAATGCTTATCTGATCAGTTGTAGACATCTACCATAGGATTAAATAAATCTTTATTTAGAAGTACCAGTTCCTCTCTATTGAGAGGTTAAATGACTGGTTTTAACATATTCATGTTCCTTAAAGACATTTAAAGTTGATATTCTCTGCTTTCTGGTGACATTAGATCATTCTGCCATTTAGAAGACAAAGAACATCTTGTTTGAGAATGTTTTACATTTTATACAGACTTTTCACACTCAGTATGAAAATGATTACTGTATTTTGCTGAAAGATGTATTTGTCCATAAATTTCATAAGTTCTTGCTGACAAGCTGTATATCCCTGCTTGTGACAAGTTTATTTGACTTTTCCACCTATCAATACATCCGTGTCCCATCTTTGACTGGAAGTTCAAACTGTGTAGTAAGTTGACCTTGGCTGACTGCCAGGTGCCCACCAAGCCACTCACTCCCCTTCTCAGCAGGATAGGGGAGGAGAAAATAAGATGAAAAAGAGCGAGTGGTGAGTCCAGATAAAGGAGGTTCAATAAAGGAAAAAAAAAAAAAAAAAAAAAGTTTACACATGGAAGTGAAGGAAGACAAAAGGTTTATTCTTCCCATCAGCAGGTGAGTTTATTTATTTATTTATTTATTCTTCCCAGACAGTTCCTGGGAAGTAGGGCTTTTGTGCACACAGCAGTTACTCTCTGAACACAAACTTTATAAATAAGAATGTCATCCCCTTCTCCTTTGTCCTAGCATGGTTTTTTTGCTGAGCAGACATCATATCACGTGATATATCCCTTTGGTCAGTTTGTGTCAGTTGCCCTGGCTATGTCCCTCCCATGACCTTGCCCCCCCCAGCATACTGGGTGAGAGAGGGGAATGTTGGAGAGACAGCCTTGATGCTGTGTCAGCCCTGCTCAGCAGTAGCCAAAATACGGGTGTGTTATCAATACCTTTCTACCAATAAAAGGCACCACACTACAAAGGCAGCCATGGGGAAAATCAGCTCCATCTCATCCAGACCCAATATATATTGGAAGAAGCAGAGTGCAATAACGCATTTATTTTCCAAGAATTCAGATAGGAACTCCCACTTTCATTAAGGATATGACTCATCATCAAAAAACCCCCCCAAAATTGCTCTGAGGGATAGGAGAATATTTGGTATTTTAAATTGTTTCTCAGATTCCTGCCTGATAGGCAATTAAATATCTCTGTATTCCAAGAATTCATGATAAACCATCATTGATTTTGCACCTCATATGCACATTCTGCTTCTGTTGTACTAACAAATAGTACTGTCACATACTGCCTAATATATGGGCATAAATATAATATCTATGTGAAGTAAATACATATTAAGATACACTTTTGCAAGAAAATAAGCAGGCTTTAGGGTACTATATAGAGGGTTGACACTCTTTTCCCATTCCAGCCTTCTTCCTGTCTCATTACTGTGTACGTGTTACCTGTAACATATGTGAAATAAAACCAGGATATCCACATGGATTTAACCTCAGCTTAGCAACTGAAAACGAAGTGCTCTCAGTAGGGACACAGTGTCTATCATTCTTTAGTGTGTGCATGTGTTCCCTGAACATACACCTCTTTAAATTCTATTCCCACTTTCTACCTTTATTTCCTATAAAGTGATCACTTAAGACAGCACCCATGCAAACAAACAAGTACAGGATGGACTGTGCTGGGCTAAAATACACCATGGCAAATTAGTAACATACTATTAATAAAACATATAGTGAAACTAGAGTAATGATCATCAATTCCATAAATCATTTATCAATTAGTAAGTGCCAAATAAAAGTTGTATATTCCAGTGAAAGTCTCACTTTCCATTAAAGGACTGCCACAGGCCCCTGCCTGGTTTCATTGCTCTCTCTTGTTTTCTTCTGGAGAAGTAAGACAGGAAGCATAACAGCACATTGCTCTATTTCAACACAAGCTTAAGGTCCACAGCAGTCTATACCCCATATTCTTAGGCCTATCCCATATTTATAAGCTTATCTGTTTGGCGGGTTTTTTACTGTATCAGTAGGTTTAATGAAAATTATTATTTTTCCTCCTATAATCTCTTCACTAATTAATAATAGAACAGATGATATCCGTATTTTTCACTTTTTTCTTAAACAATCTGTTATCACTACTATCTTGCTCACATTCCTGGTCTCCTCATTTATTATTCCTCATTTTCTTGTATCACTCATATTTTAGTTTGTTGTTGCAACAAATAATAAAAAAATAATAGTTATACTAGTTTCAATATTAGAAAACTATTATTAAAAAAACCCCTCAAAACATAAGCAGTAGAAATAGAATTATAAACTACAATTTTAAGGAAAATGTTATTTTAAGGAAAAATATCTATATGTATCACACTTGATGTAGCAATGAAAGAATTAATTGCTCAGAAAATGTTACTGTATGAGACCTGCTGTCATGCCAACATAACAGGAAAACTGAGGTATGTATGCATCTGGTAGAGAACACTATGTGGCAACTTGTATGGAATTGGAATGCTCTAAGAAATTCTTGCACTTTCAGTTATAAAGTTTAGTTATAAGAGCTATAACTTTTACAGTTATAAAAGCTCTACTTCACTTCAGTCTGTGAGGTTATTTCTGAATGTGTGTTTATCTCGAAGTTCATACTGAACCCTTGGTTCTTGTGCATCATAGCTGACCAGAAAACGTGATTGAGTTATAACAGCCAAAGAACTGTAATGTTGTTTGCCCGGATGTTACTCATGGACTATAAAAGGAAGTCAAAGAAAAAGCTAAGGAAACTTTAAATTACCATGGGGGTAAATATTGTAATATCTGTGTTCAGTAAGGCTAGTTTACTGCAGTCAGGAGGGCTGTACAGACATTGAACACCAGATTCCATAAGTTTCAGTGCTCTTGGAGCAAAATGGTCATTGTTTTTAGGGTGATGAATAATGTTTTAGAACTAGGACAGACTTTTATACACATGTAGTTTTTAATGATATTAAATTATAATTCCAAATGTTTTCACTGAACAACTATTTGTTAAATTGCTTTAATAAAAATCTAAGTTAAAACTTTGTTTTGATAGGTTTCCAAAAGCAATGAAATGATAAACCTGCTGTGTGCTTAGCGTAAGGGTGTTAAAAAGTGTGTCAAACTCTAGAAGTAATAGACTTTAATTTACAGCTACATCAGTTTTAAATTAACAGTGGGATGAATTATTTGTAGGAATCTGTCTGTGTTTATTGCTAGTGTACAGTAAAAGTTTGAGCTGTCAGAGCAGAACTGGGTTGTTAGTACTGGTGCAGTACTTTTATTGTCTGGTTGTCTTCTAGCATTGCAGGATAGTGATAATAAAGAGACTGCTACAAAAAAAAACAACCCAACAAACCAAACCAACAACAACAGAACAATGTTCTTTTTTTTATTAAGAATGTTAAAAAAGTATAACAGCCAACTAGGTCAGTAACTGAAAGCAAAATCTTCAAAACACTTGAGCATTTGCTTTAAGATAAGCATATATATGTTTGATTATATGGGAACTCCAATTTTCAATATTTTGCCATTTTTTTCCAGGAGTTGGAGTGAATATTGAGAATATTTAAAAAGTAATTTATGACAAAATCACAATTTATGAATTCACATACACCTACATGTTTGCTTGTGTGTGCGTATGCATGTCTGTATGGTTTTGGAAACATAATTAAAATTAAAATACCTGTTGTCGGGGAGTATCATGCTTTAGGTCAGGATGAACTAAATATATTAATCACTATTCAATAATTGGACCTATGTCAATGAGTTCTGAAATTTATTGTCTCTGTGAAATAATGATTAATAATGCAAAAAATACTACAAAGTTGTAGAAAAAAGTCTCTCTCTGCTTTCTTTTTTCTTGTTCATAGATATTTTAGCCTTTGGAGTCTGAGAGGAGCCTGGAACTAAGCATAGTAGCTCTGGCTGCATTAGTTTGGTGTCAGGCACAGCTCGAAATCCTCCAGGGTGCCCTGGAAAGTGAAGTCATGCCACTCCAACTTGGGATGGTGGAGGAGCTTTACAGGGTCAGGAACATCTGGCAGATTGTTTGATCTTTACTCATTGGTAAACTGCTTCAAGATGTTGCTTGTTTGTTTGTGTAATGAGTCAATGTACAAATATGCTTTTATAAATCTAGTTCTACTGTTTCTACCATTTATATGTGGGTGGGTTTTATTTTTTCATAACACCTTTCTAATTGTGCTTTATCTAACAGAAGCTGTGTCCCTAAGAACTACTTAGCAATGTACCCATGCCTCCAGTATCAGCCTAGTTACTCAAGTGATATCAACACAGTAGGCCAAGACAGGGAGAAAGTCAGATGAGATGTAGCCTATCCCGGAATTCTTACCCTGTTTTTCTTAGAGGCTCTAAGGTTTCTGTCATCCTGTACAGACTCACTTTGAATAATGTTTTCTTTGAGAGAACATTGTGTATCATCTTCCACTCTTTAAAACAGGGAGCTCATCACTTTGCAGTTTGTTATAGTGAGTGCAGCTCCCTGTAAAAGGTCATTGTCTCCATGTCCAGAGTAAATGAGATATTTGTTCTCCTTGTTGTATTACCTCCTATAATTTTTGTAACACTGAAGCTGTAAGACTGCTGGCAATGATACTGAAGTTTTGAAAGTCAAGGTTTCAGACCACAGCTGTCATTTCTTTTATGATCTGCAAGATGATTTTGAGCTTTTGTACTCTTGTCTCACTTCTCATGTTCTAGTCAGCAACTCCCATTTTTTTCATGCTCCTAGAAACTAAGTTTGGAGGATCATTAATTTTCACCAGTAGGGACGACTATACTATTTTTTTAAGAAATAAAAAATGTATGTCTAATCAGACAATACCTAGAATTTAAGTCAAATTAATGACTTACCATTGTATTCAGCCTCACAAATCCACATCTGGCTTTGAATGGGTGACTGTACCAGAGATGCAAATAATCATAGAATCATAGAATCATAGAATCATAGAATCATAGAATGGTATGGGTTGGAAGTGTCCTTTGGAGATCATTGAGTTCAACCCCCCTGCCAATACAGAAACACCTAGGGTGTGCCACATAGGAACAGATCCAGGCAAGTCTTTAAAGTCTCTAGAGAAAAAGACTCCACAACCTTTCTGGGCAGCCTGTTCCAGTGCTCTGTCACTCTCACAGTGAACTTTTTCCTCATGGTGAAGTGGAACTTCCTATGTTTCACCTTGCTACCATTACCTCTCGTCCTGTCACAGGGCACAACCGGAAAGAGACTGGCCCCTTCTACTTGATCATAGAATCATGGAATGTCCTGAGTTGGAAGGGACCCACAAGGATTATTGAGTCCAACTCCTGAATCCACACAGGGCAACCTAAAAGTCACAGTAAATATCTAAGGGTGTTGTCCAAAAGCTCCTTGAACAATGACAGGCTTGGGGCCATAATTACCTTCCTGGAAATCTTGTTTCAGTGCTTGACTACCCTCTCAATTACTGAATAATGTAATGAATATGAATACCATGTTATATATTCACGGATATATGAATATCCATGTTATGAATACTGTTTATTTTTCTACCCTTCTGTTGAAGTATATGTCTCTAAAAATCATTCTTACACATCACTTCTTTAGCTATTATAGTTTGAACTAAACTATATCATTTAGCCTTTCTCAGCTTACAATTATATGAAATAATTTCACATATTGTTGAAAGAATCATTTATTTTCTTATCTGAAAATACTTAGAATGTCTTCTAGAAGCCACAAACAAGTCACTGGTAGCTGCAGCTTTCAAAATTAACATAGTATTTTGTCAGCAGTGTAGAAAGTAATCTGGAATTTTGCTTGCTATGGTAAATATCCAGCAAAAAGAGACTAGTTATCAAACCTCAAAGAATTTGCATTATTATATTATATATTATTATTTTAAAAGCAATCAATGAAACAATTTTATTTATGCCACTTTAAGGAAGTATGAAATTCTCAGGATAATCAAAGATATAGTATAAATAAATTGAGGAGTGATACGTAATTATGAATATAATTGAGAACAGGTGAACTATTTGGTTTGTATTTTATTTTAAAGCAAATAAGTGACTCATAGAATCACTCACTAAGTCTTCATTTAATACTCTTCCATTTTTTACAGAAAAATAAACAGCATTATATTATGTGTATTCAGGTTAAAAAAAATAAATTATATACTAACTCTTTGGGAAACTACTTGATCCCTGGAAGCTATTTGTATACTCTGAAGCATCAGCTTTGCAGTAAACAAAAAAAAATATTTTAAAAGAAAAAAAATAAAGGTCCATAATGGAGCTAATTATCACAAACCTGTAGATTAACTACTCACTAAATGTAATAGCCACCTCTCTCAGCTCTCACTAAGATGTGTACAGCTATCTTCTGATCAAAGAATAGCAATTCTTATGCATGCAACAGAAGTTATTTTTGCCTGAGAACCAATTTCTCATATTTGTAAGCAAAATACTTCTCCCTTTCAATAAACAAGACATGTTGTGAAGGATGCTTGTTCTTGTTCATTAGCTTGTCACTGTCATATATGATTTATATTTCAAAAACAGATAGCAGATGACTCTGATCCTTGTCTTAAAATTATTCAATCTGCTGGCAACTTGAAAAGGAGGAAGAATTTTGACATTGACCTTTAAGAAAATAAATTACATTATTAGAAGGAAGTATCTGTCTTGTGATAGTATTGTTAAAATGAAATAATGCTAAAAATAGTGTTTGCTCAAACATAATGCTATGTCCTGCAAATTGAAAGTATTATTATTATGCTATTTAGCATGAAATAAATCAATGCTAGTCTTGGCTGTATTCAGAGAGCAGAGAGTTGTCTTAACAGGACTTCTGGAGATCATCCAGCTCAAAATCCACTTGGTGGTATGACAGTCATGGTTTGTCTAATCTGATCTTGAAAACAGGTTAATCAAACATGATAAAACATTGGAAACATGGTCATTAATGATCTGAGAAAGGGAGTGAACAAATAGGTAACCAACTCTGCAGATGATACTAAGCTCTGCTTGATAGTCAAATGCCATGCTGATGATAAGGAACTCCACAAGAACATGACAAAAGCAAGTAAATTAAAAGATGAGCTTCAATATGGATAAATGAAAATATATGTAGAGGTAAAGAAAACATGCCTACAAGATGCTGAACACAGAAGTAACACTTACAACCCTGAAACCATAGGCTCATGAATAACACCTGAATTTTTAGGCTTTCTTCATAAAGGCAATGCAGTACTCAATATGTGAGCATGTTGAAGTTTTATAGAGCTAAAATAATTTCACCATCTTTTGTAATTCTGGTCTCCACATTCTAGGAAGAACATAGGATAGTTAGGGAAAAGACAGAGAATAGCAACATATGAAGTGAAGATGTTGCCTTGTGAGGAAGTGGTGTAAAGGTTGGTACTCTTCAATTCAGACAGGAAAAAAATGAAGAGAACTACGATATAAGTTTACCAAGTCATTCAGTGCCTTGATTAGATGCCCACAAACAGAACTGGAAGCATTCTGTCAAAGTACCAGAAATCTGATTGGAAAAAAATATGGCAGACTACTTGACACAGTTGGAAATGAACTAACTGTAGCTTGTTGCCACAGGACACTATGGAAGGAAGCAGTATCATAAATTTCAAAAAATGGGCCATATAAATTAATGGACTAGTCCATGAAAAGATCATAAAAAGATAAGTCATAGTCCTAATACAGAAGCTGCATTGGGAGCATGAGGAAAATCTACTGCAGAAAGTGATCAAACTGAACTGTGTATCATACTGCTACTGTCAGAGACTCGAGTCTGGGGTAAACAGAGCACTGATTTCACCCAGCAGGGTATTTCTTGTGTTCTTCCAACCTTTCCTGGATACCTGGGAGTTTCCAATTCTTGATAGAAACTACCTATAGTTCCTCTTTAACAATTAAAAAAAAAATCTTAATAAAGAAAATTGGCAAAGTTACAGACAATTCATAATGTATCTACTGCCTCTTATTTATCTTCCAGATAACTTTTATACTTTTAGTAATTAAAGGAATCTGTAGGTTTGTGTCTTCTTTTTATAAGTATACTATCTCTTCTCAATATGGGTCATGGTATCACTACAGGCAAGGAAAGTTTTAGAATAACAATGTCTTCCTGCTATTAAATAAAACATGAGAGAATCTAAAACGGAATTTGAAAAGAAACTTCTGAGAGAAGTTAACATCTGTCAACTAGTCCTAAATACCTATGCTTGGAAAAAAAGTATGAGATCATGTCTTAAATAACTCTAGATTATAGTTCCAAAGTGATCAGAGAGGCCTTCTTTTAAAAAAAAATTGAAAGAATTTAAAAAATACCAATTGTCTTTTTTTTTTTTTTCTCATTTGGAAAAAAAAAAAAAAAGGAGAAATATTCAAATTTACAAAGCAATTATAAATTACATTAATCCAAAGTCAAAATCCTAAAAATTAGTTCTGTCTGGAAAATGTTTATGAGTTTTAATATCAATAGATTATAACATGTAGCTAGCTTAGTATGTGTTTAATTTAAATATTTTTTTTATATTTTTTCAGTAGAAACATATTAAAAACAGAAGCCCACTTGATTTCACATAACAGGTGCATCAAATTAAGCAATAAGTCCTTATTAAAACATCTATCTTTTGGTGAATTAAATTAAATTTACTGCGTTCATCAGTAGCATTTTACTCTAACCATTTGATTTTGATTTTAGTATATTTTCTCATTATAACTATTTTCCAAGCATAGTTTTATAAACATGGAAAACATCTGATCTTAAAACTCCTCAAGACATGATTTTTCTAGAGGAAATACATTAGTACAAACTTTATAGATGGTAGAAATCAAATAAAAAAAAGAGAATTCAGAAGACAAATATAAAAACACACAATATAGAGTCAGGTACTACAGTGGAAGGTATGTAATAAACGTATCTTTTAGATAGAATACTGGTTTTTAGCTTTTTGGCAGAAAGACTGCTGAAATGCAGATACACTATCAATAAAGATATTAAACAAAACTGGCCCAAAAACTGAGCCTTGGGGAACACTGCTAGTGACCAATTGCCAACTGGATTTAGATACATTCAATTCACTTCCCTTTGGTGTTTGGAAGTTTTTAATCTCCACAGACTAGATTTTTTAAGAGCAAACTAATGTACAAGCTTTTATTAAGGTGCATGCTATATGTCCTAACACCTAGTGGGCCTATAAAGGTCCTTATGGACAGCTTTAAACCACGAATGTGTTGAGAACATTTCATCCAGGGAACCAGATGATACTGATAGGAAGTGCAATCTCTAACCATGAATTCAGCACCAAACACTTCAACACACTGACCCTCTCCTATTCCAATCTAATTTTTTACTTAAACAGTATGTAATATCTACTTAAATCGTAACCTAATAATATGGAAGCTTCTATACTAAAGGTAGATAATATATGCGAGTCTTAATCTTCTTCTCCTGAATTAAGTTCATTCACTCTTTCATTCATTCTACCTATATTTGGAAATGTTCAGCACGTATTGTCATTATGATAGTCTGCTTCTGAACTGAAAACCATTATTTTATGGTTTGAAGTGTTTAGAAAAAGACTTGTGACCATTGCATGCAGAGAAACAGAAAAATAATCCTCTGTGTTCACTACAGGTGCAATATGCAGCTAGGTTCTGTTACCCAGCACAAAACGCAACAACTGAAGAATATGCAGAGCTTTGGGTTAGAGATGTGTATTTTTTATGAGAACAGTATGAACAACTGAATCACCTAGGAAAGGGAGAGAGTAGATGAGGTGTATTCACGAGGAAAAAACCTAGGAGACTTTGATTCTTGAGGCATGCCCTAGATTGTCTTACAATAGTGGAACAGAACAAAAACATGAAAGTGCTGTGCAAATTCCCTACATATATGTTAAGTGAATGTGTTTTAAACAGATATTTTTTTGTTAGAAACCATACACCGGAATTTTCCAATTAATTTTAAGGGTCAAGAATTTACCAATGCACAAAAGTACTGCCACAGTGATATGAGTCATATTCCATGCTGCAGTTTCCTGAAACTAAAATGCCATAACAAGGAATATGTAATAAATCCTAGAAACAGATTAGTACATAGAAATCAGCACAGAATTTGCTCTTATAGCTTTGCATCTGAGGGAGCAGATGTTATGATCTGATGTACAAACAGTGAAATGAGTTGTTTTGATCTAAAATTATTAATTTTAAATTAACAAGTAGAATAGGACAGAATAAAGAGACTAGATATGCAGTGAACAGCTGCTATTTCTGTGTCATTCAGGTGACTCATATACCTACATTTCCCCTGGGGATGCCAAGTTGTTAAAACCAGCTTCTACTACAAGATTGGTGCCAGTAAAAGATGTGCATAAATTTAATTTCAGCAAAACCTGTCATTTCAGTGTATTTCTTTTGCTGAAAGCATAACACAAGGTTACATCTCCTTTGTGTCTTTTTTTTCTCTTTTTTTTTCCTTTTTTTTTTTTTTTTTTTTTTTTTTTAAATTAACTTGTTACCACTGCTATTCTAGACAAAATAAAATTAACTTAAAATTATTAAATTAACTACTGGCTACATTTAGAAATTCCCCATTCTTGAACAGGTGAGTCTATTGGGTAAGGTAAAGACATAATCTGGATTTTTTGAGTTACACATAAATGGTTCTGCACCATGCTGAGCTACATGTAGCATATTTGAGTACATGTCTCTTTAGGCAGCCACACTGCAACCTGGTACATTCAGCCTTTTCCCAAATTTTCCTTCTGACTGGTGTTAAAAGCTGACATAGTATGCAACAACCTGTGGCTGACTCAAAAGCAATAAAGATAACATCAGTAATCAGTTTCCTGCACTTATTGCCTCAGTGTTTTAAAAGTGCCTTCTCTATCAGTCACCAAATCAGATCTTCACATTGTCCTAGTTAAAAGAATAATTACAATTGCTTTCCATTACAAAGCGTTCATCCTCTATGCTTCAGTGCTTTCAAAGATCATTTTAGTTTTTCCATTCCAAGAGAGAAAATTTCTTAAGTCCTTATGTTTTCCTTTTTTACATTTTTCCTATCGCCAGTGGCCGACTTAGCAATCACTTACATGAGACTGATGTTATAACCTCATTGTCTGACTGTTTGACTTCTGAATATCCTTTAATACTAACTGAAATAAACATAAATTTTACCAAGTTGCATACTAATTAGCCCACTGAAGGAAATCATATATATCCCAAATATACATTTATATAATTAGACAGCTCTGGTGATGGGTCAGCAAACTGAATTTGTACAGCCTTTTCACTGTATTAACCCTTAGTAGTTAAAGGTCTTGGAGAAAATAGAATTTTATTAACAAATTTGAAATAATCTAAATTCTGAATAAAGCAAATAGAATCCCTCATCTGCAGAAACACCTTTTAACACAGAACTCCTTCAAAATGATACCTCTTCATCAAACAAGTTTCCCACTGTTATTTATCAGATCTTCTCTATCATGACAGAAAGAAACCTTACCATAGAGAGACAGAAAATAGCTTTCAAACTGCAATGAAATCCTAGCTTCACCAAAGTGAATGACAAAATTCCCATTAACTTCAGCATGTTCAAGAAAAGCCTTCACTTAGTTGGCATTGGTCTGTTCTTAATAGACTGAGTGATACACAACTCTACATATGCATTCAGGCTAGATAATGAATCTTCTCAAAGCAGTTCAAAAGGTGTTTGCCTTTGTTTTCAATTTTTTTTAATTAAAAAAACCCTATGTTTTGGTGAATCTCATTTATATAAGAGGGTTCATAGAACAGAAAAAAAAAAATAATAAGTGTGCCATTTCCTGATGCAGAAAGTGATATCTTGGTGACAAAGTTGTCTGCTTTATAAATGCATATCAAAATATAGCTTAGATTCGAGAAAAGAAATTGTCTCATCTAGTTCAGTTCATCCCATGTTAACCAAAACAGGATTGTGTGAATATCCTTGGTAAATGTATCAAAGAAATATTTTATCCTTGTTTTTCTCAATAGGAAAAGCCATCAGCAAGATAACTTTAACTAACAACTTTGATCCAAAATTTATCACATTTTTAAAACCAGACAATATAAATTTCACAGAATCACAGAATGTTAGGGGTTGGAAGGGACCTCGAAAGATCACCTAGTCTAACCTCCCTGCCAGAGCAGGATCACCTAGATAATTTACAAATACAATTTTTTCCATGAAGTGAATTTTGATTGATCATCAAAAAATTTTATATAAATTTTGTATAAGCAAGTCAAATGAAAGCTCTCAAGACAGTACTCTTTTGCAACTTCGATGATGCAAAGTATATGACATGATATGATCTACATATAGATAGATTTTGTCAAGTGAACATAGTCTGCAATTTTTTCATTGAAGGTCATCCCTCAGAGAAGAAATTAAAAAAATTAGCACCATACAAAATAATGAGGATTCTTTTAAACAGCCATAAATTTATGAAAAATAGTAGCAAACTCTCATGAGTGCTACCATAAAAGTAGGGTTGTTTTTAATTCTTAAAACATTATTAATAATTAGAAAAGAAAACTTGAATTTCTTCTGCTATCCAGATCTGCATTCAGGGTTTATGATATTTATCTCTTTTTTTTGCAGGTGACCCTCTCATGAAAAAGTATAGTTGTGGTTTTTAAGCTGAAACTTTTCCATGATATTCCAGTGAAACAGAGTTTCTGGAGAAGGAAAAAAGGCCTTGGCAAAATCAAGAACAGGAACAGGAGTACCTTGTCTATTATGGAAAACCACAGAAGATTAGGAGAGATCAAAACCTAACAAAACTTCTAAGGCTATATTTCACATTAATGGTTTTCTTATATTTTATTGAAGTGATATTTTGTGCAGAGCGATATTTTGAACTATTAGCCTATGGCCATAGCTGGGGAAATGAGAATTTACTAAGGTGTTAAACACTCATTAAGCCCTCTGTCTGAAAACTCCCCCACCTATCACCTTTCAACAACAGTGTTTTGGAAGACCAGGAGCTTAAGCACTGTGTTTGCTAAATGTTTAAGTAATGCAATTAAATTAATACTTGAATGTATCCAAAAAGAGGAATCAATCAACTCTTCCATTTCTTTATTCTTTGTGTATAGCAGTAAATGCACATATCTCACAAGGTTGTGACACTGTGTTTCTAGTCCACTGCAGTGCTGAACAGTATACAGAAATGTAATTACTTCTTCACGATAGAAGCAAATTAATTTTTCCCAGTGTACTGTAACTTTCCCTACTCATTACTCTCTGATATAAAACCACCTTGAAAAAACACATTTCCTATTTGCTACTAACTTCCCAATGCTTTCAACTTTTAAGAATTTAGTTTAATCATATTTATTTTAACTATGTTTTGGGTACCTACAAATATCCATAGTATAAACAGTAATTTAAGTTCTTTTACCCCTACACAAAAAGAAACATGGATGAAGATGTGGAGTTAGTGGGAGTTTTGTGTGCCCCACACAGATCAAGGTCTGGTTAACTGGCATGTATTTGAACTTACATGAGTTTTCAAAGGCACTTTCTGATTTTTAATTTCAGGAGTATAGTAATTAAAATTTTACCCAAGAAATTTAGATCATCCTCTTTCTGGTAGACTGAATTTGGTGAAGAATAGCTTATAATTGTAAGGCTGATGTTACTTTAGGCTATGGCTGCCCATAGTTCTTTGGACTAAGTGCTTGAAGCAGTTGGATTTGAAATACTGAAGCCCAAATGAACACCTACTTAAAATTCCCCAGTGTAATAAATTCTGCATTTTTGAATTTCCTCAGAATCATCCCTGAATGAAAAGCTAGATGCTAAAATTAGAAACTAAGAAGTGAGAAACCTAAATCTTTTGATGGGTCAAATACAGTGCTCTCAATTTTCTTTTAATTATTTAGTATTCTAGGCAGCAAACCTGACATATATCCAGTAAGTAGAATACCTGGATTATTCCCTCAGCTATTAGGAACACATAATCTCAAGGCTATTGGTTGTTCTCACTCAGGATATCTTTCTTAATTACTTGGATATGAACATCACATTACAGGAGTTATGAAGTCATCACCAGTACAAGAAGCTTGGCTGTTAGTATACATGTGGAAAAGATAGCTCAACTTCCTGTTTACAAGATTTTTATCTCATTTCACATCATTTTATTTTTGTCAAAAGTCTATTTGAAGCTCATTTTATAAGAATTCTTGAAGAAAACAATAAAGTTCTATTACTTACAAGATAGTTCTGTTACTTCCTCCCAGGTAAATATGTTCACCACTAAATTACTGTTACGCCAAATGGCATTCTTAGATTCCATAGATTCTGTATTTTCTATAGGGAATCTCATGTTCAATGGTAGGAGAAGAAAGTCTCTTATTAGTACTAATTAGGTAATCAAAGTACCTCATACACTTTTCTGAATTTACTCAAGTTAAAGGAAAAGCTGAATTTCCTTGGTAAGTACCCACCTTTAACGGGAGCTTCACAAATTATCTACTTCACAAATTACCTACTTCACAAATTAGAAAACTAGGCCCTCTCACTCTCATCAGTGAGAAAAGTATATTGGTTATGTTCTTCCTGTTGGTTTTTTCTTTCTTTCCAGACATAGAACAAGAACATAACTTAGTACTCTGAGTGAACTGCAGGAGTCTTTTACTCCAGATGTAACACCTAAGGAAAGAAAGATTCTAAAACTGAGCACCTGCAATAGAGGATAAAAATGTCCTAATATCTCAAAATAGGGAATGCTAATCCTTTCTTTTAAGAGCATATTTATATTTTTATCCTCAGAATAATTTTCTGTAGTGTAAATACAAGTAATTGAAAGCTGCGTGTATCTCTGAACTCTGTAAATTACAATTATTGATCATCTATCTATTAATGAATGATTAGCAATCATTCCTCATAAAATGTCAGAAAAAAAAATCTAGGCACTTACTCTAATTTACAGCAATCTTACAATACAGACATTCAATTTTTTTATTGGATTATGCATTAATGACTTCAGATAGTGTAAATGTATGTATTTAATCTGGCTTTTGAACTGTGTTTATGATTTTCAAATCTTGACTTATATAAGACATTAATTCTATTTCATTAATGTAAAACAAAAAAATCTTTCTCTTTTTGGGTCATGGCATACACTAATTTTTTGTGGTTTGTGTTTTTTGGGGTTTTTTTTCCGGTAAAGACTCTGCTTTATCATGAAACAATCACTAACTAGATGACTTAATGCCCCCAAAACAAGAATTTCATGATGACTTCTACCTTCTCACTTTCCTACATACTCAGCCTCATCACAGTGAAAGAAAATGCAGAAAATGATTTCTCCAATTTATTATTGCATTTGTCTGGAGGCAATTTTCTGACTAAAATGACACCAAGTCCACTGGGAAACAAGAGCTATGGACCTTATAAATATGCAGCCATCACTTCTCTGATCAAGCTTTTGACTGTGTTGCTATGCCTGTCATAATAAGGAGAAAAGCTATGGGAGAAAAATAAAAAGGTTTTTGTTTTAAATTCCTGGTGAATTCCCTAGCACCCACAACATTGCTGTCTGTTGTAGGCACCACAGAATCTGTAAAAATTATTACACACACAGCTGGCAGCTGCTGGCAGCTGAGATGGTAGCTGTTATTCACTTCAGAATGTCAGAGTCAATATTTAAAAAATCATTACATCTGCCTATTCTTCAGTGTATTATGTTAATGAGGAGGATTTGGGCAATTGTTTTTCTTTTGCTGCCTGTCAGAATCTCCTGGTGTACTCCAGCTTCCTCCTCTTTCTATTTACTATTTATCAAATAAACTACAGAAGAAATATATTGGAGGAATTATATGAAAATGGTTTGCCTGGACAGAATGCAGCTGCTATTATCTTCTGCTGCCTGTAGGCTCATCATTACTACATTTTCATGCATCCAGTTACAATTTCTCTGAGCCAAAAGCTTCAGATTCTGCCAGCAATTGTTCCCTCCTCACCTAGGGTTTTGGAAGTAGATTCTGTTACCATTCTGATTTGAGTTAACAGGAGTATGATGTGGTAAAAAATCTGTCATCCAGTCTAAAATGGCTGAGAGCACTTATATAGCCTTTTGCATTTCACTTTGTGTTCTACCTGGATGGGATTACATCTGATGGCAGAAATATCTCTTATTCACTTTGTTGGGTGGCAATAGATTAAATAATGACCCCCAATCTGTCTGGAAACAGATACGTAATATGAAGAGACAGCTGTGTGGAGCTTGGTAACTAGGGCTATTGCTTGCTGCACAAAGCTCAGAAGGAAATAAATAGGAATTGGCTCAGTTCTATAGAATCAGCATTTGTTATTCTTGTAATTGTCTACATGATCTAAGATGTGAATATGGCTGGAGGTCTGATTCAGAGTGAAGCTTAGGGAAATACTATGTATTCAATTTTCTACAGGCTAGTAAGAAGAAAAGGTTCATAAACAGGTCCTGGAGTCAACAAGGAATATTATAAGTGGTTGATACATCAGGACACTATAGTGCTTTTTAGAGAGACTTAACAGTTAGAAATCAGCTTGACAGAGAAGGACCTGGGTGTCAGAGTAAACAGCCAGTTGGATCTGAGTCACCAATGTCAAAATATGGCAAAGAAAGAAAATGGTCTTCTGGGCTGCATTAGGAAAAGGATTGCCAGGATGTCATGAGATGTGATCCTTTCCCTCTACTCAGCACTGGTAAGACACATCCAGAGTACTTGGTCAAGATCTGGGCTTCCAAGTGCAAAATACACTAGGACATACTGAAGCAAAGAGGCACTGGACATAGGAACTTCCCTTTAAATATAAAAGAATACGTTTTATATCTTGGGATGTTTAAACACTGGAACAGATTGCCCAAGAGATTGTGGGGTTTCTACCCTTGGAACTATTCAAAACCTGACTGTACACAGTTCTGATTAATCTTCTCTAGTAGACTCTGCTTTAAGCAGAAGAAGTGAATTAGCCACTCAATAGATCCATTCTGTTCTCCAGCTCCAGCATGGGTTCCCTCCCACACGATACAGGCATTCACAAACAGCTCCAACGTGAGTCCTTCCCACATGTTGAAGTTCTTCATTAACTGCTCCGATATGGGTCTTTTTCACAGGATGTAGTCCTTCAGGAAAAGAGTGCTCCAGCATGGGTCCCCTATGAACCAGAGTTCCTGCCAGAAAACTTGCTCCAGCATGGGCTCCACTCTACAGGCCACAGTTCCAGCTGGAAGCCTGCTCCAGCATGTATTTTCCAGAGGCTGCAGTTTCCTTCAGAGCCCATCTACCTGCTGCAGCGTGGTGTCCTCAATGACATGAACATAGGCTGGAGAGATGCTCAGAATAGGTAAAAAATCCATCTGACTATGTAGCATCAAATAAGGCTTAAATTTAAGTGCCCTAGAAGTCAAATCTGAATTTTGGACTTGGATTATTATGTGTAATATAAATCTCTGCTCCTGGCTCCTAAGTAGCTTTTGAGATCTGTACCTCAACCCTCATCTAATTTACCACCAATATGCAGCTCAGAGAAAGCAGTGTGAATATAGGTACAAATAGTGTTGCCATTCATTTGCATTATTAGGCTTCAGGATTACAGCAACACCAGCACCAAGTGTGAACGCCTCATTTAAAACAAACAAACAAAAAAGAGTAATGTTTTTATAAGTTTAACTATATAATTTTAACTTCTATTGAATTTTTTTGCCAGTCATCTATCTTACAAAGCCAGGTAGACTTCTAGCTGTCACATTGTTTTCAGCCACTATCTTGAATATGGCTTCCCAAGAGACAGAACCTCATTCCAGTTTTATGAATCAGGTGTGCCTCTGAAGATGAGTATTAAGAAGATGAGTATTAAGCTTGTAGTTGTGGGTTTTCAGTATCTCCGTTGTCAGACTTTTTTTAACTAAAATTTTGCACAGATTTGAATCTGTTTCCTTGGCAGCTGAGGGGTTCTAAATATAAGAATCTGATTTTTGACAGACATGGAATAAGTAAGTCTAGGATTATTTTAAGTCCTGATGGTTTATCTTTGTAAAATAAAGTTTTGATGTGTTATTCACAGGTACTGCAATTATTTTCTTTCAATTTGGAAAAAAAAATTGTCTCTATATTGGCAAATAAAGCATCATGGACGAATCTCTGACTCCAGGAACAGATGGCATAGCTTTGTCTGTGTACTCACTGCTTGGGAGTTTCTCCCTCCAGAGCAGGCTACCTACAGTCTCTTTGTTGTGCTTAGCCATGAGTTTCCTTTAAGCCATATCTGATACCATATGAAAAAACGGTAACCATGTGGCTCTCTGAAACATTGTATATACATATATATTTGAACTCAAAATGTGTGAAACACTGTGAATGCTATAATGTACTCCACAAGCAGGTGACTTGATTTTATAACTCTGATGAATTTATTCCATGCCTTTCAATAAGAACTGAAGACATTTGCAGGTGCAAAGCCTGGAGTGGAGTCATTTAGAGGACTTTGTAGGTAAAGGAAACCTAAACTTGGAGCATTTTTCAACCATACTGCCATAAGAGGAAGAGTTAGTAATTAAATAACCCACCAAGTTATGCCCAGTCTTTGTCTTGGAAACAGTTAGATAGGGCAGTCCAAAACAAAGACAGTGAGAAAATTAACAGATAAGTACATGGTCAGGAAATGATACTGTAGTTTACCTTCCAACACTCTCTTATACCAGTGACATTTCAAAAAGAAGATAGCAAGCTATTTACTACATAAAGGTACCTTTATTCCCTTTTTGCCTCATTTTTTCACCTCAGTGTCACAGTTTAGGGTCAGGGCATCCCCTTAGACCTGTAACAGATGCCCTCTGTTAACCCCCCTCCCTTCCCAAAGAGAATAGACAGGGAATAAGGGAGAGAGACATTGATTAGAAAAGGGAACTAGAACAGCTTTGATGAAAATGGAATATATAAAGATCTATACAAAACCAGTATCGAACCCAACCCCCACCCAGTGGTAATTACGTCACTGTCACCACTAATGCTGTGGAGCAGGCACCGGGGGAGTCCCAGACTGGGCCCTGCAGCAGACAGAAGCTGCATTCAGGAGCTGGAGTCTGGTACCGGGTTCAGAAATATACAGATCAGGATCGAAGGCAGAATGGACAGATTCCTCCTCGGATGCTCCAAGGAGGAAACCAGAAGAGGACCCGAGCCAAGCTGAGCAGAGCCGGTAAAGAGGGCCAAGAGAGACGAGACCCTCCTGATCCCTCAGCTTTATACTGAATATGATGTATATGGGCTGGAATACTTCATTGGTCAGTTTAGGGTCACCTGTCCTGTCTGCTCCTCCCTGCAGCTGGAGCTTTTTTACTTTCAAGACATTTTTTACAAGATCCAGTAGTGGTTTTAGTCTGCACGCCAATCCTTGGTACTAACTCTAAACATGATGTGTTACAACTGCTAGATGCAGACACTGACTGTGAAAACATGTTGCTAAGTTCAGGAAGTGCAGTTAGTTAGAAGAACTGAGCTGAAAAGTAAAATCCCTGAACAAAATTTGTTCTGTTCTCACTCAAATCAGCACACTTAATGAGAAGTAAACTGTAAAGTCTTCAGTCATTCATTTGTATATCAATGAAAATCTGTGAAGACATTTCATCCTTATTCTAATTCAGACAGAACAGGCATGTTCTGAATAACACCATACAAAAGAAAAGAAGGATTGTTACATGTAGGTATGGCAAAAGCTCAATGCATTCAGTGTGCAATTATTGTTCATAGCATATTATTTTATTCTTTATAATAGGAAGGTCAACTGTTTCAGTTTTGTTAATGCTGAAATGACACAAAGGAGCTAGAATCTGAAACAAGACAGAGATCTTGAATGGAAAAAAATCCTGAAATATGGTTAATTGGGATGTCAGACAATACAATCATTTATTCCCTATTGAGAAAAAGATATTCACATGTATTGTAGCAAAGTTTGCATGAAGAGAGCCATATATCTTTCTATGTCATTGTGACTAACTGCTCCACAAGTTTTCTTCTTCCTTTTTACACATTTTTGCAGTTTTACAATAGTGCTAATGTAACAACAAAAAGTTTCTCATAATTTCTTTTTTTACCTTTTCAGGAAAAATGTAGCATGAAAAATCTGTTTCCAGGTGTTCAATTTTTGGTAGTTTTGGCATAAGAGGTGTTATTCATCTAATCTTAAACTAGAAAAATTAAACTACCCAACTTCGTAAATAACAAAACTAGTAGCTGAACTAGCTCTCCTAGAGTCTCTACAGAAGGACTGAGAAAAGAAATCTTACTACCATATAATCCATATCATCCTCAAAAGATTTTGCGATGATATAGAAAATTAACTAACCTGTAGATATCTCCATTGTCTACATGGTGGATTGTCTACATATTTGCGATGAATCATATGTCTCTAATCATTGCCCATGAGAATAATAGAAATAAAATATGCAAAGCATACTATCTTACTCATCTGACCAGATGTCAATATATATTTCAGGATTAAATAATACAAAATCTTTTTCTCCTCCCTGATTAGGAAGACAGTTTAGGTTTACTAGTTCAGATACAGGGCATCTATATTTGGTCAGTTTCAGTATCACACGAGCAATATTACTTGCAAAAATTATGTTCACAAAATATTATCTTGTTGGAAGAAAATTAGGGTTGTTGAGTCTTTTTTTTCCACAAAGTCTCAGTTTCATTCACCAAATTTCTATTGTGATCCTTCTGGAGGCAATGTAGCATATAATAAATTCCTGTAGCTACCATCAGGATAGCAATCTCTGTCAGAAGCAGTGGAGTGATCCACTGATAAAAATAAGTAATCAAAATTTTAAAATATTTTTTGTTGGTTTGTTTGTTTGTTTTAAACATAGAAAATAAGAAAGGCATTATTTTAGCTTTCTAGATCGGTGTTCATTCTCATTTGTTCCCTTGGTACCCCTGTTAGCCAAGTAGGCTTTGTTCTTCCCTAATTCCTTCCCAGGTAAAATATGTTTCAAAGTGGTTTACCAAGTATATAGAAGAACCAGAAAATATATAAATCAACCAGACCCTCAAATGAAATTCTACAGAAATAAAGGACAAAAATATTCCGTGGCTAATTTTATTTAGCCCCACAGCAATCCTGCCTTGGATAATAACAATTATATTCCCTAGTTTTGCTAGAGGTTATATGGGAGTATTGTTTCCCTTTGCACTTTTTTGTGTGTGTCAGAAAGATCATTTAAAGCATAGCTAATCCATTTATCTAAGACCCTCTGAGACAAAAAGTAAATAATGTAGTACCCTCATCCCAATAAATCTTTATTATCCTGGTTACTGCATTCTTCCTTCCTTTGGGTATCAGTTGCTTTGGTGTAGTATTCTTTTTGCCCTAGCATTTCATCACTTTCCTTGTTTGCACACATTTATTAAAAAAGTTTTTTACTAGAATGAAAGTTAGAAACCTAATTGCAATTAAATTAGCACATACTTTATTTTAACTGTCCACCTAAATTCCTCCCATTATTCTAGATAGGTTTTTTTCTCTATTTTCTTTCCATATATGATTTTTTACCTTTTTACTCATGATGTCTGTATACATTCCTTCTGATCCATCTATTGGCACTTCCTGAAAATATCTTTAATCACATAAAATCTCACATTTATCTCTTTTTTCCCCCTATTTATTTCTTTACAAGTGTATTAGATTAGGGAAGTTATTTGCTTTCTAAAATCTCAATCTCCTAAATACAATTTTTTTCCATATATCAGTTTGTGGGGATGGATATTGTTTGTGATAAAACCTTTATCAGCAGAGAATACTTGTTTCATTTTCACAGTGTGTAGTTGCTTTGGGCTTGATATTTCATTGCAGATGCCTTCTCAGCAGAAGCTATTTCTTGTGGGTACTGAAGTCTTCTAGCAGGCTGGAATTATGATAGGCATTGCAGACTAACTAAAAATTAAAAAAAATACAAATTCTTCTTCAGTAATTTTTAAATTTCCAGCCTAAATATTTCAATAGCATGCAACTTATCTTCTTAAATAAAATAAAATTACGCAGTTAAACACTAAAAATATTGAATATGTATCTTTGCTTTACTACTACATGTATTGAAAGGTATTATCAAGCATGTTCCCGAAAAATTACGGTCACTGCAAATGTTGACAACTGGTCTCATGAACACATATATGAGGCCATCTGCTTGTGAAAAGGAAAAGCCTTCTTAGGAAATGAAAGGTGATAGTTGGAGGTGAAGCTGCCTTTTGAGAACAAGTAGATATGTCTGTGTGTAAACACTCTGTGAATATATATGCCTTACATATTGATGTATAAATTCTCTGTATTTGTAAAATATCATCCTAAGACCTCACCTGACATCATATTACTCCCTTTGGCAGTGTACCAACTAATCTCAAACAGGATATATAGCAGTAATATATAGCAATGTATTTCTTAGAACAGTATAAATCTTTTGAATAATAACAAAACTTCCTTACTTTGAAACAAAATTATAATTTTCCACAGTGGAAAAAGACATTATGATGACCATATGAAAAAGAGACATCTAGTCTTACTAAGAATTATCACAGACAAATCCAGAAGCACATATTTTCAGGACGGTCTTCTCTTTGCATCTGCTCATAGGAACAGAATGCCACAAGTATTCCCACAGAAGAATATCAGGCAGAAGCCTAAAAAACTGCTCAGCACCTAGCAAAATGACTTAATGCAGACCTCTGCAAAGTACATGCAATGAAATATTTCTACTACCATTTTTCCTGGATTAACATTATAGTTATCCCACACCTTACTAATTAATTAATAATGGTGCATTTTTTTCACAGTATATCTAGTATGCAGTTCTTCTTATTATTAAAATATTGCAAAACCATGAACGTGCATCTCTGGGAGTTACTGACATTACTGAAGACATACACTTAGATAAACTTCCTATCTCTTTAATATATCATCTGGATAGCCTTTCAAAGCACTTAAGGTAGCAACCTGGGTTTTGGGGGTGGAATATTTTGGATTTCAGTCGATTCCTGTCATTAGACATTCTAAAAACCTTTAAGTCAAATGCAATGCAAAATAACCCCCTATAAAGCCTGTTACACTGTTTTAAAGATAAAACACATCGATATTTAGGACAAGCACAATATTTAAAAGGTAATTTCTCTACTAAAATATTTCAGAACTGTTAAAATATTTCAGTTGGCTTATATTTCTCCCCCAAAATATCAATTACTGTGTCCAATATATTTCATCTTTTACGTCAGAAATAACTCAGTTAAAATAATAAATTGGTTAGTAGAAAAACATTGATAAAATACAGAAAATATCCAAATGGAAATTTGCTACCTGAAAAAGAAGTATTTCCAAGCTATTTGATTGCCGGCTATTCAGGCAGAAATTTGTGTTTTAGATTTCACAATTATTACTAAAAGTTACATTTAGGATGGAGCCATCACCAATTACAATACAGTGCCCTTTTTAATGATCATATTCAGCCTATTCTTTAAGAAAAAATGATCAAATGACAGACTAAGGAAGTTATGATTGCTTTTGGCTAATATCAGATAAATATTGTCATATCAGAAGTTGAACTGGTCTGATATCTGTCCTCCAAAAGTAGCTAAGAATAGATTTTTAAGGAACATCACAGTAGCAGATCATTATTACGTTATATTTCCTCAGAATATTTTTATATTTTTTTTTCTGTAATTTCTGACATCCTAACCCAGGAGTGGAATGATTTTAGCTAATACAGATTAATAGATCTTTCTCTTATGTTTTTTAACCCCATTTATAATTTTACTACCCATACCTTGCAAAAAGAAATTCTACAATGTAATTACATATTATGAGAAGAACCACCTCTGTTACTTTGCCATCTGTTCAACTATTTTGATTTCTTTATTCTTACTAACTAGATGTCTTGTTTTAGGACTAGTTGTCTTGTTAGATGACTTGCCCTATTCTTGTACCAGTGTTCTCTATGAACATTTTCCACACTACTTATAACTTAGACACCTTTATAGATCTTCCTAATTCTCTCCTGATCATGCCCAGTGAAGTTTTTATTTATTTATTCATTTTTGTTTTTAAATAGATGATTGTAGAGATGAAGTTTCCACAGAACCATCTAAAGTTTCCACAGAACCATCTGTAACTCCAAAATCTTGTTTCTGATAGCTATTAGATCAGAGCCCAATATTTCAGCACAGAATTATTTTTTCCCATGTCCGTTACTCTACATTTATTAGTGGCGAATTTCAGCTGCCATTTATGTCTCAGTAACATAGAACTGTAAGAGCTTTCCATAGTTCCCTACGTTCTTTACTACCTACCTGAATAATTTAATATCATCAGCAAACTTTATGATTCCCTAGTCCTCCTTTCCAGATTTTTATGAATACATTGAAGAGCTTAAGTACCAACACAGATGACTATGGAAGTTAAGGATATTAAAAAGTAAGAAGAACCTCAGTGTCTAAGATTAAATCAGAGGTATTCCTAGCCTATATCTTGTGCTTGGCAATGGATAAAATCAGATACTGACAGAACAAAACATATATGACATAATTATATTGTCCCTTCATCCAGCATCTTTCAGTACAAAACTCTCGATCCTGGTGTGATATTTTTTACAGCACTGGTAAGACTATGCTGCTAGGTCTCCCTCCACAGTGAAAACTTATCACTTATATCCTCTGTTTTCTGTCGTTTAGCCAGTCTTTTACCTATGTAAATTATTTCACCCCTCATACGTTTATAGAACAGCCTAGGTTGGATGGGACCTCAAAAGACCATCTGGTCTAACCTTTCAAGGGAAAGGCAGCCTAGATGAGATTATGGGGAGCCTAGATGAGATTATCCCAGTCCTGTTCAGTTTATTGATCATCCTTTGGCAACAGACCTTGTCAAATGCCTTTTAGAAATCTCCACAGTCTATACTGGATACATCACATTTTTATCAGATGGATTTCTTTGCAGCTGCTGACAAATTTGCCCGACAGCAATAAAGTCTCTATTCTCCATTTCCAATGTCATGCTGAATAGAACTTTTGTAGATACAATTTCACTCCAGTCTACTTAACACATGAATGTATTTCTAAATGACAACGGTCACAAAAATAGTAATAACATATCTATGAGAGGAATAACTATATTTAGAGATTCCCTAATGGCCTTTCAGAACACCTTTCTAGAATTTTGCTTGTTAATGTAAAAAAATTTAGCTGTCTAAGTGCAAGCACTTAAGCTAATTCTTCTCAAGTACTGTTGAGAAGAAAGCTGGAACCAATGGCTGCTTTACAGCTAAGACTGTGCCCCCTGGCGCTGCCTATTCTCTCACTCTCAATGCCAGTCTTAACCTTCATTGCAACCTTTTCTTTTTGCTCCCTAAAATGTCCCAGATGGAATTTTGCTGTGGATCTACTGAACCAGACAGCATACAGGGTGGAAGGAACATTAGGATGTCAACACTGGTCCAGTCACCCACTCAAAGCAGGTCAAACTTTGAAGTCACATCAGATCACTCAGGTCATATTCAGTAGAGCTTTGAAAATTTCCTGAAACTGAGATTCCATAGTCTCCTTAAGGCAGTTCCAGTGTTGTGTTAAACTGAATCTTTCGTTGATTTTTGTTGAATTATCCTTGAAACCTCCTTTGCTTTTTTAATTTTTTTTCCTATTTTATTTTTGGTCTGTTAAAAAAACCCCAAACCTCTGAGTTTTATGTTCTGACATGCCAATATTTACAATCTATATGTATTATTTAAATAGACCACATCTGCTAAACAGCTCTCTAAATTACACCAGTTTGCATTAGTGACACACACATAAGAACCAAATGTCACCTAATATGCCTTAAATTATAGGTGGTATAGAGATGAACTGGCAGTTTTCTCAAAGGACATACAGAGAATATGTATTCTTCTTCAATAGCAGCTGCTCAAGAGGCAGGGTAGTTAAGGTGCTCTCATGCGACAATAAGTACTTTGTGTGTGGAGAATTGAACCAAATCCATTAACTGTATTGCTGGTTTTCCTTTGATGATACTCAGACTTTAGCCACCTGCCTCACTTGAAGAGTAGGTTTAGACAAGTAGATTTAGAGAAGTAATTACAGGTGTCTACAACTTAGAGTTGAACCAAGGACATGTGTCTGGAATCTGCAATCTAGCCCTATTCTAGCAATCTGATTTTCCAACTCCTTCCTATTTTGCCTGAAAACAATATTTTTTTAAAAAATAATGGTCACTATAAATGCTTTCAGTAATCTCTCTGTTTGGGAAGCATTGACAGAAAATATAGGGACTCGTGGATCAACAAAACCACTTATGTTTCCTCTTAAAGTAAATGAAACTTCCTAGATATCTCTTTCAGAAGTAAATTCTCATTGCTTCAGTTAAATTCAATTTCAAAATGACTTTTGAAACAAAAATGAAACAGCTTGAAATAGGCATAAACATAGCACAAAAATTTATATTACCAGAAATATGTACACCTTGGAGTGTGAGAGTGTAAACAGCTGCACTTTCAGTGGGGTGGCACTGTGGGTTGCAGTACTCAGTGCATGGACCACACCTGTGGTGTGTAAGCATGAACCTGTCAGGTGCTTTCTCAGTAGCTTATCCATCAGCAAGGTGTTGGGAGTGGCAGGGGTGGACTCAAACTCAAACCACCCTCAGCTTCCAAAGGAAGGGTGTGCATAGAGGGGAGCCCCCACCCTCTGGGCAGTGGAGTGCTGCTGGCCTAGATGACCTGAATCAGTGTGTGTGAATGAGTGTGTGTGTGTGTGTATGTGTGTGTGTAAGGGGTGTGTGTGTACGTGTGTGACAGAGAAGGTCATTAGCTACAGAAAGGTGTCTATAAATATGTATGTGTTTATTGACTTTTTAAAGTGTCTAATATTGCGGTTTATCTTCTGTATTGCTGTTACTGAACTTGAACATGTAGTTCAACAATTTCTTGTTAATTACATGTCATTAATGATCAATAAATCACTTTGATAATGATTTGCTTTAAATTACATGAACTGATAAATATTTACCTGTGCTAGATATCCTGACATTCTTAGGTCTTTGTTGTGGATAGCTGGAATATCTATTTTTTTTACCTCTAAAAAAGTATTTCTCTTTCATAGGATGCAAACATAAATATTGCCTGCCCTGTCACATCCCAGTGTTTTAAAGTGTAACTTGATATTTCAGAAAACACTAGTTCCACAGATCTGTTTTTCAATATTGTTAATAAAGAATATTACTCATTATAGGCCTAGTTCAATAGTTTGCCCCATGGCATCCTGCCTGGCCTCCAATTAATTCAGAAGTGTCATAAACTACACATCTATTTAAATGTCTTGGAAACATTGTGGTATTTTAAATAATGTTAAACATCTTCACATGGACAACTACATCAAGCTCTCTCTATCATCACTCAAAATAGGGCCATTTACACACAATGAGAAAGATTCCTGTAGAATAAGAACTCTCAGCTGGATACAGATTCATGTAAAGAAATTACTGAGAAATTTAGTCACAAATATATTCTTGAAACACCAGAAAGAAAATTAGCATAACCAAACCATTCTATAGAACAAACTTGAAAGAAAAATAAAATAGGATGTTGTGTTAAATGCTGAATGATTTATAGGTGAGTTTAATGTTTTTCTTCCTCTAGTGATATACTTCATAAACCAAGTATCAAAATTAGAACATATTTATATTTTAAATTTATTATAAAATTGTGATAGGTTGAAAAAACCCAGAGAAATATGTAGTATCCCCTCCAAAAGTAAGATGGTAGTTACTCGGGATCAGAAAAAATACAAGACACTATCACAGCAGCAAGTTTTGAAAAACCCTTTTAACTCCAACAAACTCTTTTATCAGTCCTATGCTTTTAGCAATTTCAAATCTAAATCTATCACAGATAACTAACTGGCCAAACTGGGAAACCTACCTGCAAGTATTTAGTCAGCATTTGAGGTACAATTCATTACGTTTAAGTTAGTACTAGTCCTAATGAGAAAGAAGATTTTGTGTAGAAAAAATTGTTTAAATCCACATAGCAATATCTTTGGTTTTATCAGATTATAATACAGGTATCTGAACATTCATAGAATCATAGAATAGTTTGGGTTGGAAGGGACCTTAAAGATAACCTAATTCTAACTCCCCTGCCACAGACAGCAACATCTTTCACTAGACCATGAAGTCAGGAGATGGGATGTCTGGTGGAGTTTTACTAATCTTTAAACAAGCAAAAACAATGAATGGGTAGTTATATAGTATGGGCATACTGTGAAATTCATAACCTTGTAGATAGTGGTTATCTCTGGGAACAGGACAACAGAACATATTGAGGCACCTGTGCATGCTGAGCAAACAATATTTTTGTGGCAAGAAAAAGAATTTTAGGCTTTAGGTCTCTGAAACAACACGGTGATGAAGAAGAGAAGATGAAGTAAATGACCACCAGAGGTCACAAAAGACCTAAGGGGAGAAAAGTCCCTAACCCTAATTTTATTATGCATGCTTGAACTATGTAAATGAATTCCAGGAATCCATTAGCGTAAGACTGCCCTTTGTAAGAAATATAATGAATATGTATGTTTAGCCTGCATATAAACTATGTACCTAGCTTGCAGTATGCACATTTGGAGGACTGAGCTCCTGTGTCTCCAGTGGCACAAATTAAAGAATACTTGCTTAATAACTTTGGTCATTGAGTTTTTCACTGCGTCAACCAGGTTGCTCAAAGCCCATCCAACCTGGCCTTGAACACTTCCAGGGATGGGGCACCCACAACTCCTCTAGGCACTTCTCACCACCCTCACAGTGAAGGACTTCTTCCTTACATCAAATCAAAATCTACCCTCCTTCAGTTTAAATCCATTACCCCTTGTCCTATCACTATGGCCCTTTTTCAGACTCTTTCGTCATGTCATGTACTTTCACCAGTGCAAAGGTTTTCTACAGTTTGACATGCGTAAAATGCATTTCATATCATGATGTATTTGACAAAGGGGTGTATTTTCTATTGCTTCTGTTAAAACACAAAGTGCAGAGAAGCACATCAGAGGGGAAGAAGAAGCAAACGTTTTTTTTTGCCTGGATTTTGTGTGCTCTGCAGACTGATGTAAGTGCTGATCCACACAACAGCTTTTATATTGTTACTTAGGTGCTTTGCATTCCAGACTGCTTTAAAATAAAGCACTTCAGCTACACTTCTCCCACCCTGATATGTTAACAGTTGCTTCCATCACACTTACGTAAAGACAAACTACAGGGGGAAACAAATATTGTTTCTCCCCTGTAGCTCTATGGGAACTCATATAAATTGGTAATCCCATGTGTGGGGATAGAGTAATGAGAATCAAAGGTAAACAAGTTTATAAATGTTTATTTCAGCAATGTCCATTCATGTTCACTATTCTATCTGGAACACCAAATAAAATAGCTGATTTTTTTTGAATAGTTCTATTTTGTGTTAGTTACTCATAACACAGTAGAACAAAAGTGAAATTCAAATCTGATTTAACAGGAACAATGGCAAAACTCAAAGCTTAATCCAGGTGTTTAGATGAACATTTGCAAAATTCTGATTTATGTTGGATACCATACCCCTGTTGTGCTAAAAAGGCTTTAAAAAGTGTTACACCCAGAAGACAGCTTGAAAACATTGAAAGCTTGAAAATGAGGCAGAATAATTATTTTTCATGGGCCCTAAGAAGACCTTCTACGTGTGGTGATATTCACCTTTGACGTACTTCTGTCTAAATTATTTCTCCATCCCATGTTTGTGATAGACTCATTTTGCTTAAAATTTTCTAGTATTGAAAAAAATTACATGGTTTGCCCAATTTAAGTCAATGAATGTTTCATCTAAGCTGATAGAGCTTCTCCTTTGCTTTCTACTGGTATGTGGCAGGAAAAGAAAAACAGGTTTTTCCTTTATTTTTATTTATTTTGTTCACTATCATAAAAGGAATATTCTGTAATGTTTTAAATATTGAAGATAACATGGATTATGTCCTTTCACTCCAGAGATTCTGCTTCCTTATTTCTTCCCTTCTTTTTACCTCCCTCTAAATTGCTCACTTGATTTTCTCTGTGTCTCATATCTTCCTTTTTATCTTTATTCCTGCAGAAGTATATACTGCATGTCTTGCGTATATGCAGCAGAGAAGAGTGAAAACATTATCTATACTTAGAAACTGTGGTGTTGAAGATGGTAAAAGAAGAAATATTAAATAGAAAAAAAACAACCCTATGATATGGTAAGGTTGCATATAATTAAACTATAGACATTTTATCTCACTGTCATGGGCTTACTTATTAAATAATAAAATAATTACTACAGTTAATATTTCCAGTTGAACAATTACAATCCTTTTTTGAATAAACAGAAAATGCTAAATATCCTAGTTCAGAACATTAGATTTTTTAAGGATTTGATTTTTAAGAACTGACCTATCTTCTTCACTGAGATTCCCTTCAAAATGCATATTCATAACAAATGTAATGTTTTCTTAAAACACTGTACACCATCTCATCACTCCCTATTTTATTTCATCATTGTTGTTGGAAAGTGGAGAGCCTGTGGAAATGTTAGTCAGGGACTTATAATTAAAGCAACAACAAAACAGTGAGTCATGGATCATGAAAATTAAAAGAAAAGCTTCTTAAGACCAAAGAAAAAAAATACTATCTTAATAGGTGAAAAGCTCAGAGAAGAGCTGGAGGAGGATACATTTCTGAAAAAAAAAAATGATTCAATAGCAAATGTGTAGGATTTCTCATTCTGCTGCTGTCATTTTCTGGTTTTGACAAAAAACAAAACAAAACAGCCATTTCAGTCAAATTCCTGAACAAAAACATTAAAAACACTGATTTTGGGTGTCCTGATGTGTCAAAGAACTATACACAGAGACAACAGGAGGTGGTAAACTGGGGAAATCATCTGGACAGATTGCGCTCTCTGCCCCTTAAATGATGTGCACACTCTTTCCATTTTGAGGATATGCTGTCTCTTGAATTCAGGAACTGCAGTGAATCTCTGGGCACTTTCTATGATGCTGTAATGCTGACTTTATCCCTACAATATCTTCCCATCTGGGCCTTTCATTCTGCATACTAGTAAATAAAACAGATCAAGAAACATTCTCCCTCACAGAGATCAAGTGGCACAAAGTATTCAATTTCATACATTCAAACAATCAGCCCCTCAGTAGGTTTTACTCTTCTGTACCACAATTTGGCAATGGTTACTGTAATATTATATCCCCCAAACAAAGATGAGGTTGCTTAGGAAAATGCTACTAGGATTGTAGAAAAATCATATCATAGGCAGACTTGATAATACATATATGAACATGGCCCCCAGACCACCACCAGTTATAGTTTTTTTAATGGTATTGCCATAGTCTTAAGGGCATTTTTCTCATGGTTTTCACCTTGTATGTAAGTTTGCCCCAGAGTAACTTAAAAGCTGGAAAAGATGAGGGCAAGTAATTAATAATCCTGATATGGAGGTTGAATAATCCTAATTCAGTGCAGAGCAAAAGCAAGAAGAGCAAACACAGTTATTTTATGTGACTTTTTTCACTCCTTCCTACAGGGAGACCAGGCTGATCTCAAGGGCAAAACAGACATGGGGTTCCTTGAAGTTTTGTCAGCATCCTTTACAGTCATTTGGTTCAGCTAGGAACCTATGAAGCACAGAAGCAAAAAGAAAGGCCTATATGTCCTGGCACAGTTTTAATACTAAAGGCTTAGTGGAGATAAATAAGAGCTCCACATCTTCCATGTTTATTCTTGAATAACTTGTTTCTGTTAATCATTTATAGGTAGTGTGTGCTTGAGGAAAACACCAATCTCTTATCTATTAAGAACTTCATAACTCTTCTTCAGGGATATCACAAGTTTTTAAGGAGGTTTATCTTGACAATAACAATGTTAGCTTCAATACCAGTCTTTTAATTGCAGATTTCAGCATCCTGTATTCATCTACAGCAAAACAACATCTGTATGCTGACACATAATTATATATATTTAGATTCCTTCATGATAAAGTAAAAAGTACAGCACAACCTGTTCCCTTGTCTAGTTTAACTGAAGTGTTGCTTTAAAAATGTAAATATCTGAGCAGCTCATCTATTAATAAACCAGAGCCTTGACATTACTATGAGAACAAGGGACTTTGCTGTAGTCTAAATGAGCTTATCATTTCAGTTACTCAATCTGCGTTTATCATCAGGCAAAATAAATAAATACAAAATGATTTCTGTTACCATGTGCAACTATATATTGAGCTGGATTAAGCATTATTTTGCACATTGTTATCTATCTTTCTATTAAAAGCATAAAGTATTCTGAAACATATTATGCCATATGGCTCTTATAGCTGCAGAGCAGCTGGGCTAAATTATCAAAGGAGGATGCACAATTAAGCAGGATCTTACTAGTACAATTGAGGTCTGTAATTAAGCCTCTGTCTCCATAGGCACATCTGGTCTCTGCCTCTGTGCTCTGGAATCTGAGATTTACTGTTGTTTGACAGTGTTTGTGTTGGGGCTAGTGGGGGTTGGGTTTCTATGTGCACTGGGCACTTACACACCTCACAAAGATCTGCAGGATCAAGGCCTAGCTGTTCATGAACTGAATTTTAGAGGAGGACTTCATTTATCTTCTTAGGATATCTTAAAACATCCATGAGTCATATACTTTTACTGTATTTATTTCCATGTTTTTGAAAAAAAACCAACATGAATATCTGAAAACAATAGAATTGTAGACTACATAACACTTAAAATAATAACAGAGTTGTCTGTAGAACTGTTTGGGTTTTTTGAAACTCTATGCATTATGTAAGCAATGTGGTAACACCTACAGCCTAAAAGGATTTTCCATTTTTATTCTGTACTTTATTATTAGTTAGAATGCATTTAAAATGTGTTATCCAGAATTGCATATGCAAAATAAAAAATACACATATTATAGATCATATATAAAGGATCAAAATCACACAACAGTAAATTAAAAGTAAACAGATTTTAAATTGTATCTATTCTATTGTCACACTTGTAATAATACAGTAAGAAATTATGTCACTTACACATAGAATCATACAATGCTTGGAAAGTACCTATCAAGATCATCCAGTCCACCTCCCTTGCAATGGGCAGGGACATCTTTAAATCAGGATGCTCAACGCCCCATCTAACCTGACCTTGAACACTTTCAGCCATGGATCACCTACAACCTCTCTGGGCAACATCTTCCAGTGTCTCACTGCCCTCATTGTAAAAAAATTTCTTCCTTATTTCAAATCTAAACCTATCTTCTTCCAGTTTAAAACTGTGCCCCTTGTTCTGTCACTACAGCCCTTTGGTAAAATCTTTCTCCACCTTTCTTATAGCCCCCTTCAAGTACTGAAAGGCCACAGTAAGGTCTCCCTGGTTCTCTTCTCCAGTCTGAGGAACCCCAACTCTCACAGCTTTTCTTCATAGGAGAGTTGCTCCAGCCCTCTGATTATTTCCACGAACCTCCTCTGAACGTACTCCAAAAGGTCCTTATCTTTCCTTTATGCAGGAGCTGGACACGGTACTCCACATGGAATCTCACCAGTGCAGAGTAAATAGAACCCCATCTCTCAGTCTTCTGGTCATGCTTCTTGTTATGTAGCCCAGGATATAACTGACTTTCTGGGCTACAAGCATACATTGCCAGTTCATGTCCAGCCACTAGTACTCTCAAGTACTAGGGCAATGAAGCTGGTAAAGGGTCTGGGGAAAATGTCTTATAAGGAGCACCTGAAGGACATAGGGTTGTTTAGTCTGGAGAAGAGGAGGCTGAGAGGAGACCTTATTTCTCTCTACAGCCACCTGAAAGGATGTTGTAGTGAGGTGGGTGTTGGTCTCCCAGATTATAGGACAAGAGGAAATGGGCTTAAGTTGCACCAGGGGAGGTTTAAGCTGAATATTAGGAATTTATTTTTTTTACTGAGAGAGTGGTGAGGCATTGGAACAGGCTGTCCAAGGAAGTGGGGGAATCACCATCCCTGGAGGTGTTTAAAAAAATGTCTAGATGTGGCACTTCAGGACATGGTTTAGTGGTCCTGATAATATTTAGCAGATGGTTGGACTTGATGACCTTGAAGGTAATTTCCAACCTTAATGATACTATGATAAGTCCTTCTCTCCAGGACTGCTTTCAATCCTTCATCCCCCAGTCTGTACCAATACTGAGGATTGCCGCAAACCAGGTGCAGGGCTTTGCACTTGGCCTTGTTGAACCTCATGAGGTTCACATGAGCTTACTTCTCAAGCTTGTCCAGGTTTCTGAATTACAATACATCCCTCAGACATGTCAACCACACCACTCCGTTTGGTGTCATCTGCAGACTTGCTGGGCGTGCACTCAGTCCCAACATTATGTGTTGTTGATGAATATATTACATAGTATTGGTCCCAGTATGGACCCTTGAGGGACACCACTCATTACTGGTTTCCACTTGGTCATTGAGCCACTGACTATAACTTGTTGGATGCATCCCTCCAGCCAATTCCTTAGCCATTTATGTCTCTCCAAGAATGCTGTGGGGGACCATATAAAAGATCTTACAGAAGCCCAGTTAGATAATGACATCTGCAGCTTTTCCTCTGTCCACTGATGTAATCACTCAATCACAGAAGGTTATTGAATTAGTCAGGCACACACATTCAATTAAATTAACTGTTGAGTAGGAGTAAGATGAGAAGTGAGGGTACACACAAAATCAAGCAGCACATACATTGTCATTGTAAACAAACAAACATACATACACCATTGACAAGAAGCACACTTTCAGTCTTTGAAGGCTATATGGCTTGTACTGAGTTAATTCCTGTTGGATCACAGTGGCACAAGTATAAACAAATATCTGTAAAAGTGTCATGTATGTGAGAAAAGATAATTATTTCTACACTGCAGATATTCACTGCTGACAACCAGCTTTATAGAAAGCCTATTGGAAACAACTGAAAACTTCTCACCAATTTCAGTGTTTCTTATGTCAAACATCATGTGAAGTGTTTATAATATAGTAGGTAGATAAATCTTTCCTTTTTACATTTTGGAATAAAATGTTAAAAAATTAATAAATAAATCTAATCATTGTGCAGCTAAACCTTGTAAATTAAAAAGTCTGGTATTTATCTTGTCTGTCTAGGTCACACACTGTAGTACCTACACAATGAATATATGCATATGAAAATATATATGCACTCATCTCTTGTTTAAACTGGAGCCAGAATAAAGTATTTCATATTCTAATGACAAAATCTGAATATCATAAAAATCCTCTATTTTATAAAAGCGGAGAAAAAAATCAGAGCTGTGCTTCAACATTTGGCATAGACAGAATAGGTAGTCGAATAGGTAGTCTAATAGGTAGAAGTTTGCATATTCAGGCCAGAAACATTGCTATGATGAAGATAATAGTTGCCCGGTGCATTTGAAGAATACTTCAGTAAATATTAAATGCATTAACTTATGCTGTGTGGGTTGTTTTCCCACTCTTTTCTGTGGGTTTTATGAGGAAAACATTCAGGACTAGGGCTATGATAGATTAAAGATTAGAGCCCTTTTTTTGAGAATAATTTGAATCAGAGGTTGTTAGGGCTGAAAGGCACTCTTAACTTGAAGTTTTATCTATTTGTTAAATTTTCTGACCCATTAAAGATAGCTAGAATATACTAAGAAACCATTTATTTTAAAGATATAGAGACTTGAAATGTTGGTGCCTGTCCAACGTTGGGCATTGGAAGTTTTGAAAACTAGATCTCTGAACTGAATCCAATTTTACTGGTAGAAGTCTTGAACGGAGTTCTGTTACTTGACTCCAGCTCAATAAAAATAAACTATGTGGTGTTCTGGTTACTGAGGAAACGTGCTGCAAATGTCCTACCTCTGCTGCATTATAAATGATGGCACAGTATCTTTGTATTCAGAATGAAAGGAATGAAAAGGAATGGAAAGCCAGAAATCAAAGCCAGTGAACAACAACAGGTAGATAGTCAGTATTACACTACTGAGAAATGACAGAACTACATAAGCAACCATTTCTAGGATTTTATTTCCATATCCAGAAAGTACCTGTGGAGTACACAGTCTTTCCTTGAGTCTGGGAGAAGAAAAATTAGAGTTTCACTTTGTAGTTTGACTATTATATTGAATTAACAAACACTAAATACTATTTGAATGTAATTGATTTTTAATTGAATATTCCTGATATAAATGTCTGGTTTATGAACTTGTAATATGTAATGATTTCATATTAACTGTATGAGCCATAAATTATGGAATTGTGAGGAATATATATTTTATATATATATATATATACTCTTATTGTTTGTTACGTTTGTATAAGTTTTGTATATTTTTTCTACATTTTTCTTCCCAGAACATTACAAATTTGACTGCTGATGCTAGCTGTTTGTTTTCTCTGTGTGAGGTATCAATGGCAAAAAAACCAGCTGAAATTAATTTATGCTTTCTCAGAAATCCTAATCCTTCAGTAGAGTGACTTTTACTTGAAGTAGGATAAAAGAGTTGAACTGTCTTTAGATTTATGGATTGATTCAATCTAAATCCAAAAATGTTTATCAAATGATTTGGAAATCTGCAGTGCCAAGTAAGTATCCACAGAAAGATCTTATTCATATGCACGCCCCATGATGATGGGCCAAGCATGTGTCATCCACTTCTGAGATTCTTTAACAAGAAAACTCACGTAAGCACATTTAATAATGGTGAGAAAATACTGTACTTTTGGTCTCCTAGAAAAATGTAGAAAATTCTGCTACAAGCATACTTACAGCACTGTCATCTAGCTATTCTGCTGAGAACATCTTCCATAGTCAGCAGATACACCTTAATTCTAGACACTAAGATAGACTTCAAACATTTTTGTACAAGTGCTTCTTCTCAACATTTCTGCAGCCATTAGAGAATTTCTAGATTATGAATGTGAGATGCTAGTTTATTTCCTTTGATTTTTTAGGGAACCTGAGTTGATCATGGTTTCAGCTATACCAGGCACCTAAAGTGAAGTGAGGATGTTACTACATTAAGAAACATTATGGCTACAACAAATGGAAAGATGTTAATGTCATCAATGCCTTTTCATTCTTTCTGAGAGGAGGAAATGTAAATAAAAGTGTTACTCTAACAGAGAGGAACAATTCTGTCCCAGCCCTCAAAGAATGGAGCTGAAATATTCATACAGACTTTTCATCTTCACATGATTCATGAATGAATGGAAAAGTATACATTGTCATGCTGCATCATCACAAGTCATGTTTATCATGACATAGTTTGAATGAAAAAAATGACCCTTTTTTCTTTGTTATTAAAATTAACTAAAAACTAACAAAAAATCCCAACCAACTCATCCAGACTCAGCAAACCTCTTTATTTCTGTAAGATAAGGAGATAAAATAAACATGTGTGAAACAAGCAAAAAAAGTAGTGTAATTAGATATCCTGTTTATGGAGATGGTACATTCACAGAAACAATGAATTTATGTCGCCTGAAGTGAATATAAAAATGTTAACATTAACATGCCATTACTTCTGCTATTACTAACACTCAAAAGGACTCAGCCAAAGAAGTACAGCCAGCCCTTTTGAGATCTTCAGTGTCACGGAGGAGTCTTTGCGGCTGTACACCAGTAGGGGATGCCAAAAGAAAAAGTAAAAAAAAAAAGCCATCTTGTCCCATGTGCATATATATCTGAACTGTCAAGGGTATTCCTTCCCATTTCATATATTGGTCTTTGCAGTCGGAAGGCTGAAAATAGACAATACTTATACAAAAAAAAAATTCACAGATAATTATTATAATGTGGTAACATCAATCAACATACAATAAAGTTTTGTAATGGAAGAAGTACACTACTTCCTTGGTATGCAAGTATTGCTGTGAAATGTTAGAAGACTTTAGGACTATTACACATAATAAATAAAAGTCAGGATAATAAAGGATCAGGCAATATATACAGCTGCATGCAAAACATCTTTTTTGCTCTAAGGAAGTATCTAGTTTTACGTTTATGAGTTTAAAATATCACAAGTATATATGAATTCATTGGCACTTCTTCCTGGGTTTAGGAATTGATTAATAGATTTCCCTATGATTTATCATTTATTGTATATCACTTTTAATACATTTGTCTTATTTAAGTTATATTTCTATACTGTGTAGTAATTACAGTGATAGATCACTTTTATTAAATAATGTAGAGACTTGAAATCTCATTTTGCTTTATGAATTCACACTACCTTGCTAGTTGCTTTTAATATATTTTTCTTTGCACCATTAGCATTCTGTGGTGCAGTTGCATTAAACTAACTGAGGTAGGCAGGCATTCAACCAAAGGACTTCAGTTATGTGATGCTCAAAAATATGAAATGCAACTGCTCGGCTCCAGCAGTAGAATTTACAATACAAAAGATTAAATTGTCATAAACTGGGATTCTTATAAATCTCCTCAGACATTGGAGTGTTCAAGACATAAAAAAGAAGAAAGGGATGGACTCAGGTGGATTGCCTAAACTGAACTGTCATCTGATATTCCTTAGGGTTTATGGATACACCTACAAGTGCTCCTTAAGAAGACTAAGGTTCTCTAGCCAGTAGGTCCCATCTACCAATCCTGAGCATATGTCTTGGACATCTCACATGGCAGCAGATGTGAGAATACATTATATTGAGTGATGTGTGCCTGAAATTCTCTCTTATTTCCATTTAGGCACCTATCACAGCCAGGATTAAGAGCTAGGTGAGGAGGAAATCATACTTTAGGTGTTTAGAGCAAAGTCAAGTCACAAATTGGGAAGAATAAATGTTGGGGATGTAATTTCTCATGCCAGCATCAACCGTTGCCTAATGTGAATAAGAGAATGTAGAGAGCAGTCTAAAACTTAACTAGTGGAATCGAAAATGAAATTTCTCTGGCCCATCATTTTTATTTGTTTGTTTTCCCTTTTCTCTGTCCATTTTTATTATAAATTAAACAGGATTCCAACTTCAAGAGAATAGTTAGAGAGCAACTGCAACTAAAATACCTCAGAGCATTAGTTTGCAATATAGACTCAGGATAATGAGGAGGAGTTCAGATCACAATTTTGCAGATGGAGTGAATTTTCTCATCATTAAGTTACTATGCAGGAAGTTGACTTTTCCTTCAGTATCTCCGATAGAAATCAAATAAAATGGAATAAAGAAGGGGAGACCTGAACATCCATATTAAATCAAGCTACTCCAGCAACTTACATGTTTATAAGTTATTTCAAAAATTTTAATAGAGGAGAGGGATATATCTATGTTCTGATCAACAGAACATAATTGGAAGAAATGTTTGTTTTCCTCTAAGAAGAAGATTTGATGAGATTTTGCTGTCCGTGCACATGAGGAGAGCCATCATGCTGCTGTCTGCAGGAATGGGAAGTGAAAGGTTTCATTTCTCTCTACGCAGTTACACTGGTGTTCACACCCACACTCCCTATGCACTAGCCAAATTTTACAAAGACTTCTCATCTCATCTCATCTCATCTCATCTCCCCAAATATCTCTTTATCCTATCTACTATACCCTGAAGATCTTGAATGTTTAAATAGATTAAATTTCTTTCTTCTCTTTTTTTTTCTCTTCCCCTCTATAGTAAAGTAATTATTGCATCACTCTCAACAAAATAAAGTTTTGCACGTAAATTGAAGTATGATTAATTCAGGATTAGTTATGGATATTAATTATGATTAATTATGGATATATAACTTGGCTAATTTAATGTATAATAATCCATACATCATCACAAGAAATACTTAAGAACCATCTTATAATGAAAATATAGTACATTCTTTAATTTTATATCAAATCACTATTAGCAATAAATAGCAAATTACAGATCAATCTACTTTCCACTGAGCTCAGAGGACTAATCTACTCAGCGAATGCCTATACCTCTAAAATTTACGTGAGATTAAGAGAAGATGCAGCCACAAAGAAAAGGTATCTTCAGGAAAGAATTTACAAATTAAGAAAATTAACTGAATTCCATGTACATTGCACAGCTGTGTTCACTGTGGCTCAATTTGTTCAACAGACAGCTTTTTTAGTATCAACTGACACATTTTATGACTTGTAAATTAGTTTTCAATGCTGTGCTAATCAAAACTTGGTGTCATAAATACCTGGCAAAGTGTGACAAATTTGACTTTGATGGAACAGACAACTGTCCACCTTCACTCTTCATATACCCAGTCAGTATGTTATTGTCTATTTAGGAGGCAGTAATTTCTGGATTAATTTCATTTTTTGTATTGCAAACGAATGGTCAGTACATTATATTATTGAATGGAGAAGAATACTATCTTCTGGGTCCATTCAAAAGGGAAGGCTACTTGTCTCTAAAGCTGCTTAGCTTCCATGATAGAACGTTTTGTCTTAAGAGGATACTCTGTTCTTGGTATTGACTGTTGGATGGCTTGCATAGTTCTTCACTCATTCTGCAGATTTCTATCAATATAATTCTTAGATGTCTTATCATACCATGTAAACTTTTGTAAGAGTCTAGTCACTCAACTTGTAACTCTTCTGTTAAGTCAATGGGTCTTGATGAAATGCACCCAGGACACTCAAGGGAGGGAACAAGCAGATATTACTGTGAGGCACTCACAATAATATTCGAGCAATCATGGTGACCCAGAGACGTGCCCAAAGACTGTATGAAAGCAGATGTCACTCCCATCTTCAAGAAGGGCAACTAGGGAACTACAGGCCAGTCAGCCTCACCTCAGTTTCTGGGAAGGTTACGGAGCAGATAATCCGGGAAATCATTGCCAGGTACATTAAGGATGAGAAAATCATCAGGAGTAGTCAGCATGTTTAGTTTCATCAATTTCACCAAGTTTCACTTAGTTTCACCAAGAGGAAGTCATGCTTGACCAACTTCGTAATCTTCTATGAGGAAGTGAATGGCCTGGTAGATGTGGGAAGAGCAGTGAATATTGTCTACCTGGACTTCAGGAAGGCTTGTGACATCTGTTACTCAGAGGGGATCTTATCAATGCACATGAACACCTGAAGGAATGGTGAAAAGATGAGGGAGTCACCCTCTTTTCAGTGGTGTCCAGTGAAAGGAAAAGAGGATCATGGGAACAAATGAAAACACAGTATATTCCTCCTGAATATCAGGAAATACTTTTTTACTGTGAGGGTGACTGAGCCCTGGCCCAGGTTGCCCAGAAGAGTTGTGGAGTCTCTATCCTTGGAGATATCAAAAAAACATCCAGACATAATCCTGGGCAACTGACTTTAGGTACCCCTGTTTGAGCATGAGTGTTGGACTAGATGGACTCCACAGATCCCTTCCAGCTTCAGTCATTCTGTGATTCTGTGATAGTGAATTCATCTGGAAAACCATTGCAATGTCTAGTGCTGCAAATGTCTCCACAGAGCTAGGTTGAAATCAACATGGAATTTAAGTTCCTATAGTGGACTTCAAGCAGAATGTAAAACTATAGAAAATTCCGTACTTCTGCAATTTAATCCTTTTCATGGGAAAATTCCTCAGGTATCTAAATATATTCATGCTTAAGATTGACACTGTCTTCATAAATGTGAGCAAATTGTTCCCCATGTGTCTCTAAGACCAGTTAAGTTCTTCACAGTAGGTGCTGGTAGAACAGTCATAGAAGGAATGTTGGAGTCACGTCTTACATAAGAATAGGGACTATTTGTCCACGAAATACATTTGAAATACTTACTTGTGTTCAAAAATAAATAATCTCTGTGTAATGCTTTTATTACAATACTTATTAGGGAAGAAGAAGATCTAAGTCTTACACTTTCTTGACTCTAAAAAAGCCTTTAAAAATTCCTTGTAAAAGTATATCTTATTTACTAGACTAGGGAACAATGCGTGGGGAGGGGGAGGGAAGCGGTAAGTCTCTGTAGCATATGGCAAAGAAGACAGGAAAATAGGAAAGAAACAGAAGCAGAGAACAAGAGTAAGCTTGATCCTGCAAGACAGCCCTAGAACTAGTCTCCTAGGATAGGGAGATAGAATTTCAAAGATGGTTGTGCACTTTCTTCAGTAACTGGACAATGTAGAATACAATTCTTCAGCACAACTTCTTCTGGTAACAAAAGCTCCAATAGGTCGACATCACTACTTCTCCTGCCCCAGGCCATATTTCAAATACAAGTGAAAAAGCAGCTTCAATAAAGGTTTCCTTGAAAATCTATTTATATAAAAGTTGCATGGCATTTCAGGGATTCTCCACCTTCTCATTTCTTCATGTGGGTTGAAAATATTAGTATGTTTGACATCATTTATAACAGAGCATACGATTTATACAATAGAGTAAAACAGATGATTTGGGGATTAATCTCTTGTTTGTGTCAAGCTTGGTGTTCACTCCTTGTGAAGTTTCTCAAGAAAATTATGTAATCAAAAAGTAATTCTGCCACTGCATATTTCTTACACTACATTAACAATTCCTTTTAGAACTAATATCCCTCCTAAAACATTCAAACTTATATTTGTATTAACTTTATATTTCATGGATGTTGATACTGCACCGGAAGTAAGTATGCAGGAAAGTTTAATGTATCTATTTGGAAAAATGTTCTAAAGTGTACTATTGGTACCATAAAAGACTATTAATCATACAGAGTGATATTGAAGAACAAATAATATTCCAATTAAAGTGAAAGAATCTAAAATTATGGACAGTGTACTTTATAAAACAAAACAGTGCTTTGATGAATACATGCCCACATTCTAAGTTTGTTATATTGCAGAATGCAGACACATTTTTAATAAACATGTCACATTACAAATAGATGCAAGCAGAACTAATTAGTTAGTATATGTAGAACAAAATATTACCCTTAAGATAATCACAGCATTGATTTTGATATTCCCTTTGTATTGTTTATTTGCTTAAATTAACTAAAGCTTTACAGGAGCTTTCAAATGGATAGTTGCAATGTGAAATCTTAAACATCAAATTTTCATGTAATAAAGTTGACTGCATATGGTTTAAATTATTAAAAGAACAAACAAATTAATTAGTGTGTTAGTTTAATAGAAGATGTACATTTATAAATCATGTTTCATAAACGTATCACTTTTAAAACTAACTAGAAACAATCCTGATAAAGGAAACTAACAGGATTTAGGGAATTGTACAAGAAGTATGATGAATAAAAAACACAGCAGAGCTTAAATCTTCAGCATTCAAGGTTTAGGTCAATAACCATGACATAGTGAAGTTAGAAAAACAAATTTCAGCTTCCAAAATTGACATTCAAGTAAAGCTTCAGCTCAGAAGATTGACATTATATTACATCTACTTCAGGGGAACAGAGGGAAGATGACAGTACATATTGATGCAGTGCAATAAATGGTAGCTAATGGAATGCAAAGAAGAAAATTTAAAGAGGGTTAAGTAAAAATCAGTATGTAAAGAGTTATATATTATTTTGAAGATTTACTTAAATTTAATTTAATTTAACCTTACAAAGTATTTATCTAAAAAAAAATTATCTTTGTTTGAGTATATATTTTTGGTCAATGCAGCCTTTTGGATAGCAAGCAAAACCTGGCATAATTATAATTCTAAAAAGATATTTATTCGTGCTTTTATCTGAAGTAAAAAAGACAGTGTAATCATCCTGTCTATCGAAGGTAAAATATTTCAACGTAAATGTTTATTGTTAAGTCACATATCTAATAGACCCAACTGTGTATTTGTTATTCCATTAGCTAGATTAACAACATATGGTGTGAACTTTCTTCATCTACCAGTTGTATTGCTTTGTATATCTTATGCATAGTTGCTAATAAATGGGGCAATAAGATATTACCAGTGCTGAAGCTGACTTTATAACATCACTTGTATGGCTTTTTCATCATTAATATTTAATAAATTAATTAATGTGGTGAAGTAATAAACTCAAAGCTTATTTTGTGCTATAGCAGTGGAGTAATATGTTTTTGCTACTAACAATAAAGTCACAGATAAATGTTTTTAGTAGGCAACCTTAAAGAAAATTGTTTACACAGTGCTTATACAGCACTTTTAAGAAAAAAATGCAAACATTCCACATTTAATAAAAGTACCTTAGGGTTAAAATTGCAGAAAACTTCTCCCTTATTCATGAATTTCAAACTCAGTTTACAGTTTCTTCATTCTTATTGCCACCTCACTAACTGACAAATAATTTAATTTTGTTTAGTATACCATCACAATAAAATGGAGAAAGACATTTGTCAGAAGATTACCCTAGTAGCATTTCTTGTAGGAAATAAACAATCTATCTGGCTATTACTGATTTAAAATAATTTATGTGTCAAAGTCCTTTGGCATGGATAGAAGTTCTGCAAGTGTTTGGTACTCATTTAATAGGATGTGGAGACTACTAGATTATAAAGCCATGCAAGAAAATGCTGAATGTCTAAGGAACATAATGTCTGTACTGGGTCTGACCAATGATTTATCTAGCACAAAAGCCTATCTGTGAGAACAGCCAACAACTGATAATTAGAGAAGGATATAACAAAAACAAATGAAGGGGCAGAAAATCTGATTGGGAAATTTATATTATTACACACATTTGTGGCGTATTACTGTAGTGGAGTATTACTGTAGTGGAGTATTAGCATTCCAAAGTATTAATAAAATACATGTTTCTAATTTACAATTAACTTACATACAAGTAACAAGAAATAAGACAGATACTTAAATTGTTATGAGTGTCGAGTGTGATGAAGACTACAGGAATCACTCATCTGCCTCAGCGGGCATTTGCTTTCTGCAAGGTCAGCTGATTACCTGACAGTAGCAGAATGACTTGCAGTGTAAAAAGCAAAGTATACAGTTCTTCATGTTCAACCTTGAAATGTTCTCACGGTAAGGGAGAACTGGTGTGCAGTGGTGAGCAGTGGTGTGGGAGTACTACTGATGGAGGAAAAAAATGGAGAACCACAGAGTCAGAAGTTTAGATGCTGACTTAGTGTGACTTCAGGCTACAGATGTGAATATGAATCTGTACAGATCCATTTCAATTTGCATTATTGTGTTAAATTTCTATGAGAAGATAATAACATATATATTTACTTATGGTGGATCAATTTTAAAACAAACAAAAAAAAATAGTTTATCTCTTTTGTTAGAAACTTGGAAAAGTATCTGTACTAAGGTCTTCTGTGGTAACTGTGCAATTCAGGACTACACTGGGCCAGTGGCACTTTGAAATAAAAGCAAGTTACAACTTCCATCTGTAGGTACTGGGTTTATTTGCAAAAACATAGGTAACCACTGTTGCACTGCGACATTCTAAATTCTGGCAGTATGTTTCTTCATGTCCATTCAAAATGTCCTAGTATTGGGCACTATATTTAACACCACATAATGCAGCAACTGTGTGACTCATGGCTTGTTTATTTCTTTACTTCATTTAGACTTTGTGCCACACTCTGCTTTAGCTTCCCTGCAATGGTTATTTTGTTATATAGTCTCTACACCAGTTTACTTAAGAAATAAAGAAATTTAAATTGCATAAGGTATATGAAGAACCTGTGATGACAAATATCAATACAGTGAGAACAAGTGCTTAGTAGCTACTTAAAGCTATATATATATAAAATTTATTTTTTTTTTACACTAACTGTTCATTATAAAGACATAAACCAAAAAGCTTTGGAACTGAGAAAGTATGGATGAAGTTCTTGCACTTTGGGAGAGATTTGGAATCCCCATTGAGTTAATAAAATAAAAACATTTGATAGCCAGATTACCCAAAATCGGTCACCACTAATTTAACATAAAAAAGCCCTTAAGTGAATTATTGTTAAAAATGGGATTTTAATAATGCTCTGTTGAGAGACTTAACTTTTAGAAAATATGTTGACCAAAAAGATTAAGTTTTTTCTTAATGACGTGAGTATTGCAAAAATGTCCCCAGAAAACCTCCTGTCATCCATGAGAAGCCTCCAATCAAAGTTTTAGGGATATAGTAGTATAAAAATATTTTGTAACACTGACAAAACATATATATGATGATTTTACATATGTATGTGAATGGCGTGACCAACAAAAGGACAAAGAAGTGTGCAGTTGCTTGTGGGAGGCAGAAAAACTTTTAAACAGTGGCCAAAGTAACAGATAAGTGATACAGAACAAAGATTAGCATAAGGGATTGCAAATAAGCAAGACATCCTGATGAATGTGAGAGAAAGATGAAAGGAAAAAGAAAACTAGATAAGAAGCAGTAAGTGCAGATGTAGTTCCCTGTAAGAGGAGCAAGCAGCATGGAAACACCAGGCTTGAGAAAGGCAATCTAGGCAAAAGCAATACTTCTGCTTCAGTCAACTTTCTTTGTTTTCAAGCCTGATAAAATTAACCTTAGCAACTAAGAATAACAAAGGACAGCAGCCCTCAGTGCTAACTATATGGCACAATCTCCGTGGTACTGTATACAGAGTTAACTTGGGTTGCAAGTCTTAAGGACGAGGAGTTCTGTATATGAACTAGCAATTAGTGGCAGTAACTTTCAAAGCTTCTCATAAAAGTCTTTCTAGTAAAATTTATTTGAATGATTAAAAGAAGACAGGTGAATGAGACTATTGTCACAGTGATTTCAAATTCTCTGACAGATAACATATGCATAGATCTATATAAATATTTATAAACATGTATGTGTTACTATATTTGTATTCTGTATATATGTATGTACATAAACATATTTGGCTTGAGTAATACATATTTACTAACTCCAGTCTGTTGTGATTTTTATGGACAAACAGAGTCAAAATTGTTTTCTGAATAGTTATTGTGCTTTTCTCATAGTGCAGCAGTTGAAATCAATGGAGTCTTTCTGCTGACTTCCATTGAATCCCAGGTAAGAATGAGATCTCTTGTAGTTCAAAGTATGATAATAATTGCTTTTGAAAAAAAAAAAAAAATTCAACTATGTTCAAATGTTCTAGCTTTAAAGCAGTCTTTTTTGTATTGATTCAAGCCTTCAGGTCTAGTAATGAACCACAGAGGGAATACATTAGTGGATTGTCAGCCTGGCGTACATGGAGCATAATGCCATCAACTTTGTCAAGAGAGTACAGTCTACTAACAAACACATAGCAAGATACATCACTTCAGCAAATGTTGCTTGTCCTGATTACTAAAACCAACAAAGCGAACAACCAAAAATCCACTCTGTACTTAATATATTAGAAAGTTAAGTACACATAGAGATCCTCAAGTTTTTCAGGCTCAAAAGTTATTGAGATATAATGGAGGCAAATCCAGTGTGAACGGTACTGTTCAATTATATTTACAAAATCATGTATATGTCATGTATAAGAAAACTGGAGGATAGCTAAACAAAAGTTAAACACTTAGTGAAGTTGCTGCTCCATTATTGGAAGAAAACGGTACAATTTTTCTGCTGCTCTTGTGTAAGCCTTAAACTTTTTGCCCACAGTTTCTTTTATATATTTAACAGTTTACTATATACTGTGTGCTGTATAATCTTTTCCTCCTGCCAAAAACTCTCCCTTCTTGGCTTTTGATCTATAAACTGTACTCCTTTACTGTGTCACTGAAAAAATTCAAAATTTAGGTATCCTATACACACAAAAGCATAGCAAGTACTTTAGCTATTTATAACTATTATTCAATGACTGATGGATTCCATATAAGGCAAAGCTTGCTTACTGCAGAATCTCTTTTCTGTTTGACAGTGTACAAACTTGCCAAAAGCCTTTGAAAAACAATTAAGAGGCCTTTGGATATGTTAGATGCTTCAAAACTAGTTTCCCAAAAATTAATGAATGAAGGGCACTTGTTTTACTGCTATTTCATTGTAGAGTCAGACAATTTTTTGACAGCAACTGAACCTGAAGGCATGCTTCACTGAAGTTTAAATGAACTGATACTATTAGTTGAAGGAAGCTGAACAGGAACTATTTAAAAGTAAAGGGGGGTGGGGGGGTTGGAACAACAATAAAATCAACAATCACTGTGATATTAGTGTCCAAAAGCTGCTGTTTGAATATTAACACTTGAAATCTTGCTACTGTGTTGTGTGAAATTCAAACTGTTTTGAATACAATAGATAAAATTACAGAATCACAGAATGGTTGAGGTTGGAAGGGGACTCAAAAGATCATCTAGTCCAAATGCCTTGCTAAAGTAGCATTAGCTAAAGCAGGTTGCCCAGGACTACATGCAGTAGGATCTTGAATGGCTCCACAGATGAAGCCTTTCTGAGCAACCTAAGGTCTTCCTCTTCAGTGGTGCATTTTATCTGGTTGGTCCCCAGTGTGTGCCTGGGGTTATTCCTACACAGGTGCAGGACTCTAGATATTCCTTTGCTGAACTTCATGAGATTCCTGTCAGAGCAGTTCTCCAGCCTGTCATGTCCCTCTTAATGGCAACAAAATCATCTCATCTACCAGGCATTCTTCCTACATTTGTATCATGTGTGAACTTGCAGAGGGTGTACTCTGCCACAACACTCAGATCATTGAAGATGTTGGACAGTGTTGGCACCAGTACAGTACACCGCTAAGGACTGGCCTCCAATCGGACTTTATTTCACTGACCCCAACTCTCTGGTCCCAGCCATCCAGACATTTTTTGATCTGCCTCACTCTCCACTTATCTAACCTGTATTTTGTCAGCTTGTCTATTACAGTGTTACTGGGGATACTGTCAAAAACTTTACAACACTCACTGCTCCTGTCTCATTCATCAAGCTAGTCATCTTTCTGTACAAGGATATCAGGTTGATAAAGTATGATAAGGAAATGGTTCCCAGAATTAGTTGCTTAATTACCCTCTCAGCAACTGAGGGAAGCAGACAAGCCTGTAGTTCCACAGGTTCTCCTTCTTGCTTTTCTTGAAGATGGGAGTGTTATTTGCCTTCTTCTAGTCTTCAGGAACCTCTATCAATCACAATGACTTTTCAAAGATAAAAATGTCCTTGCAATTGCAGCAGTCATGTCCTTCAGCATGCATCAGGCTGCATGACCTTTTGTACCTCCAGTTTGTTCAAGTGCTCCTTAACATGGTCCTGCTTCATGGATAGCCTTTCTCACTCCCGACTTGCCCTCTACACTCAGGAACCTAAGATTCCTGAAGGCGAGTTCACTGGCAAAGACTAAGGCCAAAGCAGCACTGATTACCTTGGCCTCTTCAAAATCCTTTGTTGTCAGTTCTGCAGCAGGTCCACGTTTTCCCTAGTCTTCCTCTTACTTTTGATGTATCCGTGGAATACCTTCTTATTGCCTTTCACTGCCAGATCCAACTTCAGGTCAGCCTCAGCTTTCCAAATGTCTTAATGGCATAACTGAACCTGATGGAACTCCATGGGTTGAAATACAGCTCCATACTCTTCCTAGGCCTCCTGCCCCTGCTTCTTCCTCCTGTACACTTCCTTTTTATGTCTTAATTCAGTCAGGAGCTCCTTGTTGATCCATGAAGACTTCCTACTGCCTTTGCATGACTTCCTGTTTGATAGATGAAGCTTTCCTGATCTTGAAGAAGATCTTGAATATTAGTCACCAATATTAGACCACTCTTTTGTTGAGGGACATAGCCCATGAGATTCTTCCAATTTGATCTTTGAAGAGATTAATGTCTACTCTCCTAAAATCCAGAGCTGTGGTCCTGTTTTTTGCCCTGTTTCATCCTCTTAGGATTCTGAACTCTATAATTTCATGGTCACTGCAACCAAGGCAGCCCCCAACTTTCACTTCCAAGATAAGTTCTTTGTTGTTTGTAAGTATCAGGTCCCACAGAACACATTTCTTTTGTGGATTCTAGGTCATCGGTGTCAGGATGTGGTTGTCAAGGCATTCTAGAAATCAAAATAGTCTGAGCCCTGCTGTGCTGTCCTTCCAGAGATAACAGGTGGCAAAGGCCACCATGAGAACCATGGTCTGTGAACATGAGGTTTCTTCAAGTTGTTTCCCTTATCAATGCATGACTTTTCAATCCTAAAGAATTGTAAATCACAAAACTTAGACTTGGAAAAAGAAAATGTTTACTGAAATACTTTTAAGCCTTATATGCTACAGTGTATTTCATCATAAACTAATGTAGAAGGTAGAAGCTAATGCAACAGGTGACATTTTCCTTCCTTATGTTCTTTAAGCAGTTTAAATCTTATCCCCAAAGTACTTTGAAATTCTTGTCAAATTCACCTTTGATTGTAGTCTGATTAGCAATTTGGAGTTGCTATTTGTGCATGTCAACACAAAATTAAAGTTTCTGAGTTAATATTTGAAGAAAGAAAATGCTATATAATCACAAAATTATTTAGATTAACATATTAATGTACTGTTGAATAAAGACTAATACAATAAAATTAAAATATTTAAATGAAATTAACATATTAAACAGTGAAGATGTAAAAGGCTTTGTTGAAAGTGATAAACAGTCAGAGTTCTTTCTGAAATGAGTAGATGTTCAAATCATTTTATGTATTCCAATTCATACTTCATTAATATTAATATTGCCTAGATACCTAGGTGACACAAAACCAAATGTGTACCTCCCACTTTCCATCTTTAACCAAGAATCTTTCTTAGGGTAGATAAAGAAGACTTCTTCCAGATGATTCTTCTAATTTCATTTCATTCTTTTCTTGCCATTGTTCATGCCAAAACTCTTCACTATGCTTCTATCTCTCTGACAGACACAGTTATTGAGCAGGATAGCAGAAGTTACAATATCCCTTCACTTCAGTACACAACTGTTATTCTAAACCACTGAGGCCCATGAAACATGTGCTATGTATCAACAAAATTTTGTTGCTTTTCAAGATGTTATGGGTATGCTTTGTGACAAAAGAACAAAGAAGAATACAAAAGAAATCCTTATTTATTAATTTCCACTTGCAAAAGAGATTTGATAATAACAGGAATGGGGCTAGAGAGTTATGAACCTGCTATAGCATTTGCTGTTTTCAATGGAAACAAACATATAAAGTAATAAATAAATAAACAAATGTTTGCACAAAAGTATGTTACCTTTTTCTTAAAACATTATTAACATTTTATTGATAAATTACTATCTTCCAAATAGTAGAGAAATATTACTCAGATATTCTCTGTGTGGATTAGACTGGCAGGCAAAATGTAGCAAGAAAGGTTTTAGGTTAAAATGTGTATATTTTTATCAGACTGTCAGGAGAGAAAAGGTTAGAAATTCACTCCTTTTGCTAAACAGATATTTAGTCTTCCAATGATTGCATTGTACTGTGAAAAAAGTACATACAAATCATTAGCAAGGGCAACATATTTATTCAGAGAGATCAACAAAATAACTTCTGACAAGTTATATACAAAATGTATTACATATATTGAGATAAAAGTTTAAACCCGTTGCTTTATTTTTGTTCTGTAGCAAAAGCCAAAGATCAGGTCAGAAAATGCCGTCTAACAGACTCACTATCTCTGAAACAATTCCTACAGCAATTGGAAAACCTAAAATGAATATAATTACTTCGCTAAAAAAAACCAACCCACAAACTTTGACAAAAGGAGAACAAAGATGATATTGGCTAAAGGAAATGAAGTCTAGTCATCAAGAAATTATCATTGATATAAACATGGAAATTTTATAAGTGAATTAGAAAGAAAGGGACAAAAGAAGTAGCAACCAGCAAAATTTCAAACATCACAAGTAGGAGTTGCAAATTCATACTTTAATATGAATTAAAGTAAAAGCAGAGCCTAGACTTCATGAATTCCTTTTAATTTGTCATAAACGTAACTGTCTCCTCCAAATTACGAGCAGGCAAGTCTGGACTTCTGAAATCTTAACCTGAATTTGTTTTTCTTTGGGTATTTTTGTTTTGTTTTGTTTTTTATTTTTAAAGAAAGTTTTTTGATTTGAAAGAATAGACTTATTAGTATATGCTTGATTCAGTAATCTTCTGAATCCAATAACAGAATGTAGGAAAAGGCACTTTGAGAAGAATCCTAAATCAGTACAGACAGAAGAGCAGTTTTGAAGTTGCTTTACCTAGAGAAGTTTGAAAAAACTACTTTGAACAACTTATGATGTCCTGCTTCTATCAAACCACTGACTGAGTTCTAGGGTGATCTGTGTAATTCACTGAGAGTGTAAGAAAAAATACCAGATGTGACAACCAGCAGATTGCAATTGTCTTTCTGAAATTCTTTCTAGCTTGTGCATGTACTTCTTAACCTGCTTTTAGTGTGATATCCTACTCATCTGTTCCTTTTTGATAGAACATTCTACCTCGGGGTGGATTGATAAAGAGAGCTTATCTGGCAGAAAAACTCTTATGCAAGATTAAAGGCAAAGTTTGGTTTTTTGGAGTCTCATGGAAAACTGCTGTCTATGGAACAGAAGGGCACATGGTCCTTCAATGTGGGTCTGGGCAGTTGATGCATTTTATATCACTCTACATATTGTTCCATTACTATTATAGAGGTTACTGTTGTTTCTTCTCATCTTTCATTGTTCTGTTAAATGCTCTTTATCTCAATCCACAGGATTTTCCCCTTTTTTCTCCCTGTTTTCTTTCCCATCCCACCAAGAGGAGAAGGGGGAGGTGAGTGAGTGGACACATGGTGGTCAGCTCCTTGCTGGGTCTAAACCACAAGAGGAAATTGTAAGTTTAAAGGAGTGTTATATTGGGGTTAAGGAGATGGTATACTAAACTAAGTTTTCTGTAGGTGCTCTTGGTGCAGAGATATCAGATGCTGATGATATTAACTTGACATTACTGTGAGTATTGTATGAAATTAAATTGCATTTTATAATTTTTTTGCAAAATAGTTACTTTTGTTAAAACAGTATGTGAGATTATTATAATTAACAGGAAAAAAACTTTTTAAACTCCTTATGAAGATTCATTTACCTTTCATTAGAAAATCAGAAGGATAATCTGAAGCTAAAACTACCATGTGAATTAGCTGTTTATATGCATCTATTTCCATAGTAACAAAAAGTGCTGAAACATGACTAACTTTATTTAAACAACCTTATACACAGAATAGAAGAGTTACCTGCTTCCTCTCTACAATGGTGAGAGGCAGCACTTTCAGCTTTCATATGTTAACAGTTAAGTCCAGGGACAGTAGACTATACAGTCAAAGACGTGATCCAGTCATTCATGGTAAGGACTCAAGAATCTGAATGCCCTGAAATATCAGTTCTAATGAAAAATACAGTTTCATTGTTTCTATTGCCATGTTGCAATAGGAAGATTGTGGGTGCATTGGAGGTTTTAGAAACAATTAATTTTCTGCAACTCGGAAACCCCTATCAGATGACTCAGAGTCCAGAAGGTCTCAGAAGTGGCAAAGTTTCCTGGAATTTTTGAGTTCCTAGAATGGTCCTGGGAGTCAAGAAAGAATATCACTATATTTGTATAACAATTACTCTTTATGATACCTATATGATTTTTGCTGTCCTGAGACTGTCAACCTGCATTTGTGGATATTGTTTACCTGGACATTAGTAAAGCCTTTGACACCATTTCACACACACCACTGGAAAGTGTCTGCTCATGGCTTGGACAGGCTTACACTTTGTTGGGTAAAAAACTGTCTGGAATGCTAGGCTCAAAGAGTGGTGGTGAATGGAGTTCAATCCAGTTGGTGATCAGTCACAAGTGGTGGTGCCCAGGGATCAGTGCTGGGGGCAGTTCTCCTTAATATCTTTATCAGTGATCTGGATGAGAGGTTTAAGTGAACCCTCACTAAGTTAGTCTGCAGATGACACCAAGCTGGGTAGGAGTGTTGATCTGCTTGAGGGTAGGGAGACTCTACAGAGGGATCTGTACATGCTGGATTAATGCTTTGAGGCCAATGGTATGAGGATCAACAAAGCCAAGTGCTAGATCCTGCACTTGGGTAAAAACAACCCCATGGAACTCTATAGGCTTGGGGAAAAGTATCTGGAAAGTATCACAGGATCACAGAATGTTAGGGGTTGAAAAGGGCCTCAAAAGATCATCTAGTGCAAGCCCCCCTGCCAGAGCAGGAATACCTACATAGTCTGCCCAGTGGAAAAGAACCTGGGGGTGTTGGTCAACAGCTGGCTGAACTTTAGCCAGCAGTGTGGCCAGGTGGTCAAGAAGGCCAACAGCATGCTGACTTGTATCAGAAATAGTGTGGCCAGCAGGACCAGGGAAGTAATCATACCCCTGTATTAAGTACTGGTGAGGCTGTACCTTGAGTACTGTGTTCAGTTTTGGGATCTTCACTGTAAGAAAGACATTGAGTTGCTGCCACACAAAGAGAGCAATGAAGCTGGTGAAGGGTCAAGAGAACAATTTTCTGAGGAGCAGCTGAGGGAACTGGGGTTGTTTAGCCTGGAGAAAAGGAGGGTCAGGGGAGACCGTATCACTCCCTACAGCTCCATGAAAGGAGATTGTAGTGAGGTGGGTGTCATTCTGTTTTCTTAAGTAACCAGTGATAAGAGGAAATGGCCTCAAGTTGTACCAGGGGATATTTATATTGGATAAGGGGAAAAATTCCTTCACTGAAAATGTTGCCAAGCATGAAACAGGCTGCTCAGTGAAACGGTGGAGTTACCATCCCTGGTGGGATTTAAAAGACATATGGATGTGGAGCTGAGGGATATGGTTTTGTGGTGGACTTGCAGTGTTGGGTTAGCAGTGGGACTTGATCTTAAGGGTCTTTTCCAACCTAAATGAGATTGTATGATGCCATGATTTATCACCCATTGTTTACCTCACAGATCAAACAGATAGTTCCTAGTTTGTCTAAGGAACACCTGGTAACTTTCAGATAAAAAAATATGTAAAGATTCACAATTCCAACACAAACCTAAAACTCTCATGCATATTCATAGCACTACTTTGTAGAGATACTGCGTGATGCCTCAGAACCAGAATGAAGTTAAACAAAAGAAAGCTAGCTTCAATTCCACTCAACTTATAAGCTACCTTTCTGAAAATATCAGAATGATACTTGGTGTCCAACAAAACATTCACTGCTGCCCCTATAAGCCCAATGTTCAGAATTTGTTAATCGGAGTGGCCACAGTTGAGTGACCATTTTTCCAAATCACAGAATTGCCACAGCCTTTTGAGGTTCTCTTTCCAGGGAAATGATATCTGAATCGATATTACTGGAACCCAAAGCACTTCCAAGTCTGAATACACATGTAAGAGCCTGGCTATTGTGTGCCTCAAACCTTGTGTGGTAATAAGCTGTGAAAAGACCTGTCTGGAGGGGAGAAGTGTTGATTGTTCCCAATGTCTCTGTGCTCCCCTCTGGTTCCTTGCAGACATGTTTTAACAAAAGGATAAGTTCTGCATAGGTGGGACTGTCTTTTCTTTAGTTAAGTGCTCCTGCTGACTCCACCATGGGGGAGGTGGATGGCAGGTGCCACACTACTTCTAGCTCATGGGCCTCATGAAAACCAATGCCACTTCCTGAGGAAATTGGGAATGCCACCCAGATACCTCAAGAGTATAAAAGGGACGGAAAAATATTGATCGGGGTGCACCCACCACCGAAGAACTGAAGACTTGGACTGATCCAGTGAGACATCGCTGGATCCACAGGTAGTGATAACCTTTTTATCTTCTCTCTCTTACTCCCTCATTCCCCCTCTCTTTTCCTCTTTTCTAATAACTCTTCCTTCCTCTTCATCAAAATTTAGTCGCATCATAAAATAATCTACAAAAATCAACAGCTTTATCCATACTGTTTTTTGATTGCTCCATTAGGGAGAACTAATAAATTGTTTTGTTATTGTTCCTCGGAGTCATTGTCGTGACTCTGATGCCTCAGCCACCCTGCTGTGCAGGGGCAACCTCTTTCAGGGGATCACAAAGATTCAGCTCCCTCATTTTCCACTGAATAGGAAGAGACAACACACTCTTATTGTGTCCTGATTGTTTCCCAAAACTCTTTAACTAGGTTCTTTTGACTGCCATGTCCAACTGGTGAGAACAAATTCAGGCTATGAATATTTTCCAAGAGTAAGGAGCAGCTCCATAGTCAAGGATGTGCTAGATATTCAGAAGAGTTTTAGTATTCTGCAGCAAATATGCAAAGAAAGTTCCTGATGAAAGGCCAAAGGCTGTGAATTCAGGAGAACTTCAATTTCTACATGTTTTAACAGATGTGGGTAAGACATGTCTGGGATTTTTCTCTTGTCATTGAAAAGATTCTTGGCCTAAAAGCAGAAGAGGATCCACTGTGTCATTCTTAACATCAGGTGTTTCTATCAGTTTGCATCTCACAAGAAATAATTTAATGCATGAAATTAACTTAATGTGTGTCCACCCCCAAAAAATATAAACAATTCCTCTTTTACTGCTTTGTACAGTTAGCATTGGTCAGGAGCTGATATTTCATTCCAAAATATGATGAGAGATTTAGAGTGCCCTTGTACTGTATGTAGCAGTAACTTGGAGGAGTGGGATCATATTTCATACCCTTTCCTGTTGAGATATTTGTTCATCATGTCTGTAAACCTAAACACTGCATGATAGGGTAAAAAGGCATATTGGATAACCTGGTAGAAATTACAAATTCCAAAAGTTGTGAAGAAGCAGAAGTCAGACCATCATAAAAACTGTCAAAGGACTTCATATAAGAAAGAGGGTCTGCAGGACAAGGAGTGTTAACTAATTCTAGGACAAAAATTATGAGATGGAGTTTCTGCAACAGGATGTCTTGAAGTAGATTTTTCAGGAGTAGGCAGACTTTTACATAAACTTACACATTCTTTGACCCACATACTAAGACTAGTTAGAGGCCAGTTATAAGCCCTTATTTGGATTTGCCTGACTGTCCTGGTTTGAGTGAAAACAGACCTAATTCTGTTTAGTAATTTTACTTTTCAGCTCAGTTCTTTTAATTAATTGCACTTTCTGAAGGTAGCAGCCTGTTTTCACAGACAGTGTCTGCTGCTAGCAGTGATAACACCTCATG
>WTSP01020160.1:3084-30899 GCA_025331215.1 Actenoides lindsayi
TCATTTTCATTAAAGCTGTTCTAGTTTCCTTTTCTAATCGCTCAGTCTCTCTCCCTTATTCCCTTTCTCTTCCCTTTTGGGGAGGGAGGGGGGTTAACAGAGAGCGTCTGTTACAGGTGTATGGGGCCACCCTGACCCTAAACCGTGACAGATATAAATTTAAGAAAAGTAATCCAAATCATGTCATAGCAAATAATTAAGTAAAACACCACTGGAACCTTGACTAACTTAAATTAGCCTTTGTTTACAAAAACAAATGCTGCCAGTCAGATGTGCAACTGACTTACTGAATTATATTTTAAAAAGAGACATTTTTATTTAAGGACTTGAAATAACTTTTCGTTTGTATTAGCTTTACATAAATAAATTATTATTTCATTATAGCTAATAACATATCACTATGGTAACATTTTAAATACTTATCTTCTTCTTTTGTTGGTTGAAGTTGTCTATAATGACACCAATGAAAAGGTTCAAGGTAAAGAATGATCCAAATATGATAAAGATGACAAAATAAAGATACATATACAAGTTGTCCTCATATTTAGGTTGATCTTTTACCTACAAAATATTATAAATTTTATTACCCATGAGAATACTAAATGTAAAAAACCAAGTTATATGATTTATGAATAGGTATTTGCTATCTCAGATAGAAAATCTGTAAACTGCACTCAAGTTAGTAAAAGGACCCAACGTGTCAATACCGATCAATATTTGGAGAACTGGAACCTTACAGTTTGATTACACTCATATGGAATTTTAAAGTAATACATATACATATAGAACACAAAGGTAATGTGTGAATGAGAGCAGCCATTAATACTTAAAATTTTAACATCTCAAATATGAATGTTTTATATTGCATTCAGTATGTTTCCTTGCCACAGAATCAATGAATTTTAGAATTGCCTAAATCTCCCTGGAACTCTTCTGGTCTTACATGAGTGTTCTCACATCCAGCTAAGAACAGATGCTTTCAATAAATTCCTAGTGAGTGTATGTTTTGTGAAATCCATTAAATTGTGGCCATTAAATTTCTAAGGAGGATTTTGTTACTGTCTCGATTCTTCTCGATTCTGCACCTCAATACCTGCACCTCTGCTGCACAATGTGCTAGAGTTTAGAAATGCTGAAGTTAATGAAACAGTATATATTACCCTGGGAGACAAATATCACTGTATGATGATGGATATCACTAGTGTGGCTGTAACCAAGATTCTGTAGAACTAGTTCAGGCATTTGTGTTGCATTTTTTTTGGTACAAGGTAAATATCATTTTAGTTCTGTAGCCAAGAAAATATTAACATTACCTTTTCCAAAAAAAGGCCACTTAATTTATTTGGCTAAACAGAAGGAAGTGGCATTAATTCTTTCCACTACAAATTCTACGATTCATGTAATTACATAAAAGTTCCTTTCTATACTAAATGCATCTGGAAAAAAAGTATGTATTGGTGCTGATTATAATTCTTAATGTTATTGTGTGTGTAGCTGTTTAAAATCTATACTCTAGATCAGAGTACGACCAACAGTTGATTTCTGAAAGTCTTACACTTACATCTCGTGAATCAACAGCAGCATACATAATATCCATCCATCCTTTGAAAGTAGCCTAGAAATAAAATACAATTTGTTTGTCTCCCCTATAAAAAATCATAATGTGGAAAATAACTAGATCACAGCATTTGGACCTTAACTTTTAATAAAACCATGTCAAAATTTATAAACCACATTTAATAACACATGCATAATAAAATATTTTTTCATAGTAATACTAGGGCTTTTTAGAAATTATTTTTTAGGTGTTCAAAAAATATTAAAAGTTAGGTTCTGCAGATCTCAGCAAGGGAACAGTGTGTTTGGAGCTATGGATGCTTACTCTGCAGATGGAGAATTGTAGACTCGGATGTTAATGCTGGAAATGTTCAGGTAGAATTTACTAGAATCATGTATGGTGTCAGATATTTTATCAAGTTCACAGCATGAATTGATGGAGTCAGCAATGCAACTTCTGAACAGATATCAACATGCATCTGAATGTTTTTGCTATGGCTAAACTGTCGTGGTATTTTTAGAAATGTTTTAATCCCACGTAACTAAAAGGAATAGACTCTGTTCGAAATATACATTGGTTCTTGAGGGATAAGATTGAAGACCAAAAAGTGAACTGTGAAAGAGATGTGATTAACTCCTATGAAACTTTAGGCTGAGGTCCTACAGAGACTTTGTCTAGGTAGAATAAAAGGTAAAAAAAGATCTACCATTATTGCTCTAAGGAAGTGATTTTCATGGACATAGAATGTTCACTTTCTGAGGAACACCAAAGGGTTGGGTGTGACATGCTAGTTGAAGGTGTGAGCGCCTGCTTGTTACCCAGGGTTCCCAAGCTTATTATATTCACAATAAAGAAAAAAAGAGCTAAAAAGCCTGTGAAATGAACAGATAAAGAGCAAGTCTCCTGAGGGGATTCAAGGAGAGGAACCATCCTAAGGAGTATATTTGCAACTATGCTTGCCAGAAGTAGCTCTGATTCTTTGGTACAGCTGCTATTTTTCACAGCATAAAACTTGCACTCTGCTAGTGTTTATGTCCTCCTGAATCTTGCAGTACATTACAAATTTACTAAGAAGGTATGCTTGGAGCCAGCCTTCATAGAATTTTCTGGCTCAGTTGACAGTTGACAACCATTTGCTGTACTTTGCATAGCGATATTAGAAGAGGATCAGAGTCTGATAAGAACAATAAATACAGGAAAAGACTAAAGGGAGAATGTTAATGGAGACAATCAGCTGAAGAGGAGACATGATACATACTCAAGGATCCCTTACTTCACAGGCAGGCAAAGTAAAGGGTGGAAGGGAATATTTGAAAAGGAAAATAATGAAAAATCAGAACAAAAAGAATTAACAAAAGACAAGAAGAACAAAAGGTCCACAGTAGTGAAGTATTAATTAAAGACCAGCACTGTCTTGATGGGTGACATGGATGACATTCAGACACAGCTTCAAGAGACTAGAAGTTTTCCTTATACATCTTCAGAGGCAAGTATTGGAAATAAAATGGCTCACTTTAATTTCTACTACAAGGATACCAATGAGATTGGAAGTCAGAGAATTAGAGTCATCACTCAGCACTTGAGAGTCACATTGCCTTTAGAAGCAAAACATTTTAAGCCAGGTAGTTAATTTGGGAATTAAGATCAGCTAGGGATACTGACCTGCTCTGGGATAGAAGGGGCAAATATTCTTAGATAACATGGTGATATCAGAGCACTAACATTCCCATGACATTTCTAACATCTTTTCATACAGTTGAAGTTGGATGTCAAGTTATAGACGAGTGATTCTACAGAGCTCAATCATCTAAATGTAATTGCTTTCTTGCTTGCTTGTGTTTTGCATCAAATATCAGCTATCAAGTGCTCCATTCTAAGCCAAGGAGCCTGTAAAGAGCTAAGGTCTTTATTTCTCTGGCATAAATAAAAGATATGCTCAGTACCTAGAACAAAGACATTTCTATACCACAGTGCACAGGAAAAGGACTTGAAGGGAAAATACAATTAAGCAGCAGTAATTAATAGAATGAATATGCCATGCAATAAAGTAACATCTAATACTTCACAAGGATAATACTATAACTCTTTGACAAGCATTAATGGAATATGGTCGTTCTAAATCATGAATATTTTTGTGATAAAAGTATTTTACATTTTCTTATTTTACCCACAGTTTAATGTCTTCGTAGTTTCATATATTTAATGAAATATACTAAATTTAGTAGCAAGTGCTGTTTATCTGGAAATGTCAAGAGAAAGTGTTATATGATTAATCAGACCTAATACTCAATTAGGATCTATCAGTAACTATCCATATTCTTCCTATGGGCAGCTCCTACTTCTCTCAGAGGTTTTCAGACCTCCTGCACAAGTATGATAATAGAGAAAGAGCTCCATGCTACATAAAACATTGGGTGTCCGAATCTCAGATCTTGCATTATTTATGATTCCTTTTCTTAAACCCACTTCTATGTCTGGAAAATCAAGCTCCTGTTAAATTTCTGCACTGGAGACAGCAGGTTGATACACTCTTATTTTTACCATCTAACTTACAAACTGGTTCCTTAGATAAGTATAGACATTTCTATAAGGAAAGATCCACTCTACCTTGACCAGGCTGTTGATAAAATAAAAATTATTTCACAGTGCCCAAAGTGCCTAGATTAATGTCTTTTGATTGTGAAAGAATGTTTCTGTGGATGTGTAATGATACCCAGGAACAGATTCTGTGGGAGGCATTGGCAGTAGTTGCTCACATCAGACCAGACAGTCAGTTAGGACGTCTGCTTTCCTTTAAGCTGCTGTCTGCCCTCCTGTCTCATGAGATAACTGAGCTCATAAAGGAGGGGAGAGACCTTTTTAATAATTAGAGAAAGCTCTGAGCCTTGTTCACCATGGCAAGACTCATGAAATGTATTCCTGAAGTTTATTTTGTGCACGACTAAAAAGATTCTTGTTCCTTTTTCATTTATTATTTTCACATTATTATCATCATGATGACACTGTATTCCCTAGCCTTGGAATTGAAAGTTACTCTACTATCATTAATATAAAAATTACAGGTAACAGTGCATTGTGGAAACTGTACATCATTGCTATGAAGAAATAATTTCAATACTTAAGAGTCTTAACTTGCCCCTTTTTCCTAGACTTCTTTACAAAGAGAAAGAAGAAAATATGTAAATTTACTTACTACTTGAAGCAGAGCGAGATATCCAGCTCCTACATTATCAAAGTTTACTTTCACATTTTTCCATCGGGCACTTTGATTGTTTTTTATGAGTTCCTCACACTGAGTATAATTGTTGACATCACTGATATCAAACATCTCACCAGTTGTGGTGTTGACACAGTGATAGAATTTGCCAGCAAACAGATTTACTCCCATGATGCTGAAGATGAGCCAGAATATAAGACAAACCAGCAATACATTCATGATAGATGGAATTGCTCCTACAAGGGCATTTACAACCACCTAGTGTACAAATTAGACAAAATAGACATTTAATTTATGAACAAAAAAATTAAAGATACTTTAAAAATGTTAAAACAGTATCAATATGGAATGGACAGTTAAAATATTACATTAAAAGTTTATGGGGGAAACATTATTTAAAATTCAATAAAAACACTAATGTGATTGCAAAAAGCAAAGAATAAAATTATATGGAAACATAGACAATGAAAATGTTTGAAAAAACTAAAACAAAAAGCAAAAGAAAACCTGTTAGTAGCAAGATGGATTCTTAGAATTTGTGTGCTCTAGAGAAAAAGAGAGAAATAAATGTTAAATTCCAACAGTACAAAATCAAAATCTATAAATAGAAAATAAACCAGAAAAAGATCAATGAATGATGAGGTGGAAGACTGAATAAAAAATGTCTGCATGTGAAACATCTGCATGATTAGTATCATTGCTAATGTTTTTATTCTCAGAAATTTACGTATATATTTGCACCAGTGTATTTTAGCACCTACAAACAACATAACATAATTAAGCATATAATGTTTAGTTTTTACAACAGTGTCTTCTATAAGTATTGGTTTTACATTGCCTGGCTCACTATAGTTGCTCTTACACTTATCTACTAGGGTTTGTTTTTTTAATTGGCTGTATTTAATACAGTTGATCTACTCTATATGGGCAAGTGACAGTAAAAGATAAGCGTAATCCTTTGACAAAAGTTTTCTTTTACTTCTTGTGATTGAACTAAAAGAAAGGTGCAGATAATCGAACAATAATTTTCTACCAAATCAATAAAGACTGCAGTGGTTTCATTGGTATGATTTTGAAAATAGTAGTATTTTTCAGTTCATTAATTTGACTGAAAGTAGTCTAAGATCAATAGAAGTTTTGCCCATTTATTAGATAGGGACTTTATTTTGCAATGCAAATCATGTAAAATATAGTGATGACAGCAAAGTGCCACAGGACACACTCCCTTATGCTGGCTAGTGTGGCCACTTCGAGAATATCATCAGGCTCAGCCCAGACAGGAACCACACTATTTGGAAAATTAAGACCTATGAACAAACTCTAAACATATATTGCATCATCAGGGTTTTTTGAGGTGAAAGATTGAATGGAGGTTTCTCAATTACATTACTTTGTTAATTTTTTATGCATCAGTTCTTTCAGGAAATAGCATAGTCTGCATTTTCAGCAAACAGCTTATAGTAGTTTGGCGGGGATTTTGTCATATTGGCAGAATATGAAAATAATTTCCTCAACAAGAAAGATTTAGCTGTGTAGGAGGAGAGGGAAGGTGGCAGCAGATGCGTTTGTATGACATAAAGGATACTAGATGAAAAAATTACTTCCCATATCTCCCCTTCTATACTTCCAACCCCATCCTTATTTCAGGTATCTGTTCAGAGAACATTTCCCTAAAACTACAGCATTTATTGAAGGATTTTTTTCTCTGAGCAGTTAGATAGGAAGTCACAAGGAGGCTTTAGTTTCTGATGTGTCACTATTGTCAGCTTCTTCACTTGTTTTCTTTTCTTTTGGTTTCTTTTCCAGCTAATCCTGTTCCATCCTGAACCACTGACAAACTTACAGAGAATAGGAGTTAGCCGCAGAAATTTATAAAATAAACTTCCCAGCTAAACTGGGGAAAAAACCACCAACACTCCTTTTACTTTTCTATAATAGGTTCACAAATCAATGGAAATTTTAAGGGTCTGGGATAACATAACTATGCAGCAGTGAGCAGGCAAATTTAATGAGCTCAAGCTTTAATCTCCAAATGTAAGCTGTATACGTGTCTTGTGTATAAGGACATGTTTGAAGACCTTTTTTCCACACATTTTTGCATCCATTCCGATTGTGGAGTTTTTTGCGGAAGGCATGAGTGTCACACTTACACATCAATTTTGTATGCATAAATTCATTCCAACTCAATTAATTTTATCTCACCCTCATTCCTTCAAATCGTGACAAGGCTCTTAGAGGTCTTAAAGCTCTTAATGTCCGAAGTGATTTAATGGCACCAAGTTCAGAATAGCCCAAAGCATTGGCTATTAAGCTAACCAATGAAACCTATAAAAATACAGAAAAAAATATTATTATAAAAATTGTTCTGCACTGTTTATTTAAAAATAATACAGATTCAATCAACAGAAAGATCAACAGTGACAAATGGAAGAACACTATTCTTGCCTACAGTGACATTAGGGGCCAAATCCCACAATATTCATACTTGATAGAAAGGTAACAGGTCATATGATGGCATGTTTGAAAAAAGAATAGGTGCTATTAAATGCCTGTTATCACTGGATAGGGTTTAAAAGTCAGATGGAAGCACACTGTTGGCAAAGCATGACATTTTCAAAAATTAAAAAGACAAAATAGCCATACTTTCAGTAACTTCATTGAGGTTCATTCTTCCAAGCAATGTAAAATTCTGAATACATTAGGATAGCTTAATAACTGACAGTTATTAAATACTGACAGTATTATTTATATCTGTAATTATTAATAATAAGCTAAATAACGTAGTGGTTAGTTTGCTTTTGTTATAAACAGTACTTCTAAGTCAAACAATTCATAGCAACAAGAGTGAAGGTATCTGTGAAATATACCTTGACAGAGGTGGTACTTTCCCTCTTGGCTGGCAACTCTCTCAATATTTTTTTTCTCTTCTAAGTATAGGAAAATATTATGGGATAGATAATAACAGATACTAGCATTGTAGCAGTAAGTGCTTTGACATCTACAAGAGTAGTGAGCTCCTGATTCACGTTACTGGGATTTTGTTATAAGCAAATCTACTTTAGGAAGGAGCAATTAATTTGCTTCTCAAGTGGAACTGAGTTTTAAACAGTGTTAATTGTGAAATAATTTCATTTTCTTTCTTTGAGCAGTTTTGGAGACAGGAGTGGGGAAATATCATATCTTATTCATATTTTATTCAGTTCTACCACTAAAAGCATAGAAGACATAAATGAGCACAGGCATCTTTCAGTCCTTGAAATACTCTCTCAAATGTTCATTTCTGTACCTCAGTCCATATAGTTCTTCAAATAATGTTCTATACAGAAATAGGCATTCACTGATAACAGTGATAAGAGTTTGCCCATTATATGAAAAGGTGGTTTCCTATGTTATTTGTATCCATAAAGAACAAACAGATGAATCACAAACACAAGAGTTAGAAGATCATGTCTCAAAAGGATAATTGGAGAGTAGATGGAAATCAATTATTCAATACTATGTTGCTGTGTATATTAATCTATCAGAAAATACTATTTTAGTGAATTCATATCACTGTACCTTTCAACTAGATTACATATCAGGATGTAAATTTTTTTAATTGAAGGAAAGGCTTATTTTATTGCTGTGATGGCTATGTTTGTAAAGGAACTTGCTGTGATTTCTAAGCATATTAAGAAGAAAATCATACTGCTTTTCTGTGGTCTGTAACTGCAGTCTGTTCAGTTTTAAGAGATAACATTATTGTTTCTGCCTTTACATTAATTATTGTCATTAATTGTTATTAATAATTGTCACAAATACAATTTCTTTGTCTTGTGATTCTACAGTGAGAGAGTTCTTTTTTTTCCTTAGCCACTCTTAATACATTCCAGAGATAACAAGATATGGATTTCTCTGTGTTTTTAATAGAATATTCATTGATTCACTCACATCAACAAGATACCAAGTCATGACAATAAACTCTCCTGTAAAGACAACACATTTTATGGATAAAAAATAAACTATGAGATATATATTAAAACCAAGATCTCACTGTGAGAGCAAGACATCTCTTTTAAAATTGTACTCAAAGTAATTGCTCTTCATTTTATACTTTCTCTCCAAACAAGCACTGTGCCTGAGCTATCTTTCACAAACAGTATTTCATATAAGCTGTTTACATAGCTGTATCTCCTGTAACTTCAGTGGCACTGTGGATACTGGGAGCTTTTAGGTTCTGATTTTAAGTCATTCTCCACCTGAGTTTGTGCTTTCTATTTCAACCTATTTGCAGCTTGCTTAACCATGGTGCCAGGGCTCTTACATCATAAACCTGAAGTTCTTTCACAGAGAAATACTTCATCTATTGTAGAAACGTATTCAAAATTCATTTTGTTTAGATGCATAACTGCAAGCTATGATTCTGTTCCCTAACTTTCTGTACAAGAGCCTTACATTTCATGCATGTATCAACTGAATATCCCTTTGAATTAATTAATTCATTTCATTAATTTCTGGATTAATTAATTTAATTATTTTCTGGATTATCCAGTGTTACCATAGTGTACCATGTTAGGATACACATAAAGACATGTGAGACTGTCTAGGAACACAAAGTGACATCTTTGTCTGTATCTGGTTTCCTGACATATCAATATGCTCATATTCTTATTTCTTCTTATTTTTATTATGAAGTTAGGGCAGCAGTTGCTTCTTACTCTTTGCATACAACTTTTAGTATATCACTATAATGTGACCCTGACCTTTTCCAGACTGTTGCTGCTAAGTTAACTATTCTGAAAAGCTAATAAAAAGTTTGAGAGCATGGTTTAATTACATTACTTTGTTTTAACAAAAAAGCATGAAAAATTTTTAACTATCTGAAGAAATAGTATATAAACAATCATTATGACCAACTTCTAATATACTACACAACAAGCACAATTAGAGGGTTGTTTTGCTACATTTAATTGTTCAAAAACTGTACCTATTTGAATTTTATCAGGCATGAGCAATTCCAGGAAGGTCAAAGATTTAATTCCACTACAGATTCACTAGTGCTCTGCAATATTTGGCAAATATATGATTTGTTTTAAATGTTACTTATTTCCATTTCATTCAAATACAGTTTATTAACACAATAATTTGGAAATAAAGTGTCTATACCAAATTATAGGACTAACTTATAAAATTTAAAAATATACAGCATAAAATGTTATCCACTTAAGATTAACTAAGATTGCATATCATAGCATAAAACTACACAAACAAATTTAATAACTGACAAAATTACTGGGTATTCCCAGATTGCCTATCTCCTTACCTGGTGTCCTACCTCCTAGCTTTGTATGTGTCAGAGACAACTTAGAGTTATTGCAGCTGTTCATCAAAACCTAGACATAATTAACTCATGACAGATGCCTTCTGGAGAAAGGGATAAGAGCAAAAGCCAAGGTACTGGATGACATACTCTATGGCATCTAGATGTACTGAGTTAAGCTATTGCTGTCTCAAGTCTTTACTGGATATTTCCGACAGAATTAGTCTCCCCTCAAAAAACCAAAATATGTCCATGCCTCTTATCTGCCTGATTCCAAAATTCAGTCTCTTTGCTTAAACCACTGATAAATGTGTTGGAACTAATTTACCAGATAGTGATTTTGGGTGGATAAGCGCTCCACCCAAATATCTGCTCCTTGCTGCAGATACTGTTACATCTAGCAGAAGAGTGGGGTGGAGAGATGGAATGATAAGGACTTAAACTGAGGTAGCCAGATGTACCAAGAGACATCTGTCATGGCTGTAAACTGACAGAGCTGAAAATTGACATTTCTTTGTGTAATTATTAAACTCTAATTTGGTCACAATCACCGAGAGAAGTTATGGCTATTTCTTGCAGTGTGAGACTCGGGTGTGTAAGATATTAAGGGTCAAAGCTCTAAAGGACCAACAGTTTTTACTCTTGACTAATTTTAGAGGATGGAATTAAACAATTTTATTAACTTTAGTCACTTCTAATGAAGAAGGGCTCGCTGGTGTTCTCATTAGGAGAATGCCACTGAATCACACCTGTTTAAACTGCCTGTTAAAGCAATGTAGAATCTCTGCTTTTTCTATAGGAAGGTAACATGAGTTCCTATATTTTGCTCAACTGCTGTCTGGTGGTGCTAAAAGAATTGGCCTTAGGCACAGTAGGACATTTTTTACTGCTTCTGGAACATTGAATATAATTCTTCAAAAGTAGAAGGTTCCAATCTCATTTTGTCATGCTTTTGTTTATAAAATTAAAGATTATGAGTAAAAAGTTGGCAAGATAAGCTGCTTTATTTATGATGATGTTCTGTATAAGTCTGAGAGCCTGCTCACATAACAGCATCTCTGAAGCTAAACTATTATTACAAAACCATGGTGTATGGCTTAGAATAATCTATTTAGGTTTATGTTACAAAATGAATAACTAAAACATGAGTTGCATTTTATATTAAAAAAATCCATTCTTAACATAATCCTGGAAGGGAGCATCTGTCTTTTGCATTAACATCCTCTTTAGAAAACCATTCACACTGCTCCACTCTAGTATAGATTTTCAGGACAGAGCTAGAGATCAACAGTAGAACAAAACTAACTTGGGCAGGTTTAAAAAAGTGAAGGTCTTCCATTTTGAGTTATGGGCTGGTCTAGCTAGGTCACAAATCAGAAACTTTTCTATTATATATTCATAAGGAGTAAGCATTTGGGGACCAGGATTTATGCAAACTTCTCAAGAAATACGGTAGCTTAGGCAGAAATTACTATAAATGCACATTTGCCCTGAGATGCCATCTCTCAGTTCCCCATTGAGGACATGTATAACCAATAAACTGGGTCAGATAATGTGTGAAGGCAAAAGACCAAAATATTCTGGGAGTAAAACCAGCTTTGATCCCTTTCTGACAACATAAGCAAGGTCTTTGCACATAAGTGTATCACAGCTGGGAAAGCAGCCAAGAAACCTTGTATTCTCTTCTATCACAAACCCTGCCAAGTCATTGCTGATTTAACTGTTGAAGATTGTCAGCCCATTAAAACTAATTAATTTTTAGAGCAAATAGCCACTGTCTTTCTGTTTCACTAAAAATTATAACAGGATAGGTTTGGGGCATGAAGTTCTGAGCACCCAGATGAAATCTGGACAAAATAGGTTGTTTCACTTGCAAAGCTGCAGTGTTTGTAAATGAATTTTGTACAATGTAGTGTCTTGTTTGCTATGGAATAAAGTATTATTCACAGTCCATTAAAAATAGCATGTTTCAAAATTAGTTTTTTTCTCAGAAAATCTCAAGTTTGATACCTCCTGGGTACAAAATTATTAACCATGAATAATGAACAAACTGATGGCCAGCCATCCTTTTGGCATGAAAAATGTCCTTTAAATAACACATTGGGATCACTGCCGTTATTACTAATGCAGAATAACTATACAATGTGATTTGGTTTTGCACATTTATAAGAAGACTAATTAGTAGTAATGAGTTTTACAATGTAAACGACTTTACTATAGTGAATTTTACAATATTAAAGATTGTGTACTTACATCAACAATCAGGAAGTCCAGCCAGCACCAGGCATTAGTAAAATATATTTGAAAACCATATGCTACCCATTTTAAAAGCATTTCCAAAATGAAAATATATGTAAAAACTTTGTCAGCATATTCCAGCATGGTCTTGATAGTTTTACGCTGTTCAATATATATATCTTCAAAAGCCTATTAAAAAAGTATATTCAGATATGACTAAAGTTTCATAGAATATATATAATAAAAGTAAGGAATAAATAATAAATATAGGTAGGTCAGAGTTAATTTATCCCCTTGTTCTTCTGCCTCCTCTTATTTTACATATTTCCCATCTTTAAGCAAACTACAAATAGGAACAACTTTATGCATTCTGCCCTGTCTGGGGTTGTATATATGTGTATATCTTATTTTCCTAATGAATGAAGAAATAAACTCAGAGCATGAATTTTTGTCCACTGTGGTATTAAGAAACTTTGACAGACACACAAAACCCCCCGTTCTTGTAAAAATCTACTTCAGATATGAATATTCCATTTTACAAAGCAGTTGGGGAGATCACATTCATGTGGTCCATCGATCAAACTTATGTCTAAAAGTCAAATTAAAGAGCAATATAATTACTGGAATGTACACTGTGTACATTGATACTGTAGCAAATGTTCAACTTGAGTAAAGCTGGAAAGGTGGGTAATCTAATCTTGTTGGAAAGTGGTTGTTAGGTTTTATGTGCTGTAACACTCTTCCCTATCTCCTGCCCTATAAAAAAGAACAGAATGTAGTAATTATTCCATTTTTTATATGGTCTTTCATAAGCAGAATCCAAGAAGTGGCTGAGCCTAGAAGGAATTAAGGACTTAATACCGTACATTTAGCCATATATTCACAGTTAACAATGGTCTTTTGTCTCTTGACAAACATGCTGAAAATTGACAGGCAATTTAAATGCTGCGTAGCTATGCTGGCTTAAATAAAACTGCACCAGCTTTACAGTGGTAAACCAAAAGTATCACTAAAGAAGTGCATGTGAAATTTAACAAATCTTTTCAAGATTGGGCCAAGTTTCATTCCATCCTGAAATGATGGAATGCAGGTAGTTTTATACAGCTCCAAATGAAACAAGTCTTTCTGAAGCAAATTTGAATTTTGCTGTTGCTTCTAAGGAGATAACTTAATATTTCAGCATCTGCATTTTTTTCTACTTACAAGTGCTCCACTGCTGAGGAGAATCATGAAGACAATGAAAGTCTCAAACCAGTTGTGCTCAACTATGCTGTAGCAGGTTTTCCTAAGATTCCACCAAATTTTTCCTTTGCCATCCTCTATACTTACTTGACAACATGGAAATTTCTGCACACAGCCTGCATTAGATTAAGAGATATTAGAATCCAAAAACAAATTAATTCAAAGTCAATATTTACTGTGGTATCAACATTGATAGAAGCTTTAGCAAATTTTGTAATATTTTTTTTTAATTAAACACTGGAATCCTCTTTTATAGGATTGTGAATATCTGAATTTAGATAAGTACTTTGGAGAGAAACCAGACAAAGTAGACGTAATTATGAGTAAACTCAATCCAAAATACATTGATATTTTTGGCCGTTGGCATGTAACTGTTCCATTTGTTGATGGAGTCTCACAAAAATCAATTTTCCAAATTTCAAGGGCCCTTTCAAATAACTGAAAAGCATTTTAAGAATAGAAAAGTGAATTAAGTTACAAGTTCTTAGTTGCAATATGTAGAGAGTGACCAGGCAGATATAGTTACTCATAGCCCAGGGAAACCTTTTTTTGGCATCTGATTTCCAGCACTCTAGGCTAAGAGTATGTTCTTTCGATTGTTGAGGTCATGAAGGTCCACCAAATTTGAAAGTCTCAAGAAGTTAAATATGCCTGGTAATAATGCCAATTGAGCAATGTATCTCTTAATTCAACAGTTATTCTACAACCTTCTGTAAAACAGGCTTCTGGTTCAAGAGCTTCTTCACTTTCAATTTCTGCTTGTTCGCCCTCTCCGGGAGGAGCAATATCAACTGTGCTGCCTTCTGATGAACTGGATGCATTTAGTTTCTGCAAGTAAAGTTCCACAGAACAATTTTTTCTCATTAGATACATATTCTGTAAAAAATTATACTGAATCAAATCATGCCAGTCTCTGACTTTTGAAGAATGCTGAATTTATACTCATAAATATGCATCATCATCATAAACAAAAACAGAGTAATGACATGTACATTGTATACTTCTGTCTTCCAGTTTATCTTCTCACAGGGAACTATTAAATATGATTTGGTTACTAACCTGATCCACATATAAGACTTCTGAAGTATTCTCCATAGTAGTAAAACTGGAGAGCTTGCAGGTACCACACTCTCAATTGAGTTATTTCATGTTCTTTATTATACTGGATTACACTGAAAATGTGTCTTAGTTTGCCCAGTGAAATGAACTAACAGAAAGATCCAGATATATCTTCATACCAGTATGGATGGTATTTTCACAAGCATACACCATATCTGGATTAAATGGTTGTACATTTAATGGCATTTAATGGCAAATTTCTGCACAATTTAATTTTTACAGAAAGCACAAATTACCAGATCCAAAAGATCCTCTTTGCATTCCAGTCTCCTATACATATTGAGAGACCTCCTGAGGTCCTTTCCAACCCAAATTTTTCTGTCATTCTACTACTTTTGTGTACAGTGAAGTAATGTAGTCTTTACTATGGTGAAAGCATTTCTAGATCTGAAAACTGCAAGAACTGGAGAGTGATAGAAAGCAACTGAAATTAAGTAACTTTTTACTAATTACATTAAATTTGGATCAGGTCAAGCATGCTTATCAGTCATGCAGGACTGCCCATAATTTTATTCTTTTAAGAAAGCCTATTTTGAAAGGACAAACCTGCTAAAGATGCACATGACTAATACAATAATTGGACACAGAGTTTTAAACTTTTCAGTTGTCAACACTGTTTGCATCTTTAATTACTGTCATCCAAAATACATTCTCTTTCACTGTGAAATAAGGCTTGTAATCAGAAAGGAACATTAAAAAAAGCATGGTGGTGGAGTACTTCTGGTTTATACCATGTAGCAGTAACACACAGGAATTTCAAGAAGGATGTAGAATGCATCTATAACTTAATAATTTAAACTGTGCAGGCACTGATGTAACAAAAGGGCATGTGGTCACAGACTAGATTTGTGAATTCAGTTGAGCAGATCTGGTCATGCACTTTAATGTATATGAAGACCTTTCTATACAATTTTTTTGAGAGGATGCTTTAATACCAATTACTTTTCACGTTTAGTTTTCAAAATAATTACATTTTTAGAATAGGAAAAAACCAAACTGTTCAGATGAGTTGAATGATTTTGCAACAAATAATAAACAAAAGCATTTTAAAGAGGCATTTTCATGTATTCTCTTCTTCAGAGACACTGCTGCAAAATAAAACTAATTATTTAACTCTTCAGTGAAAACCCAGTCCCTTCAGGAAAACACATTGGGAGCTAAGGGCTTTTTTTTTCTGCCAGAAATGAAGTAAATGCAACATATATCTTAATATAATTTGCTAAGTGATTCTTTCCTCATATTCAACTCTTACATGAGGTGAATAAACTTAAAAAAAATTAAGTGATGGATAATTTCAGGGTTAGGTTTCAAGAAACTGAGCATCACACGCATGCATAAATGTAGTCAATATAGGGTGACTGAGCCCTCAGGTTGTGTGGCTGTTACTGCATTATGACCAAAAATAAAGGACTTGTTGCATAATAGGAAAGATTTCGGACAAGCACACAAGTATGAGTTTGAAAACCATTCCTTCTCTTTTTAAAGACGATGATCTGTCATAAATGGCAAATCGTGCTGACAAATGTGAAAAGATTTGGATAAATACATTGAGATTTGGATGTCTCCAATGTTTAATTTTTGCTTAGTAATCATGTTAAAACATCATGTTTCCTTTCTCATACTGCACTTCTATGATTTTCCAAATTTATTTATGTAAAATAGAGCTGTATTGCCTCTAAATAGAATAATTTTATTACTGATCATGTAGATCAGCAAGTCTGAAATAAAACACTGTGTACCTTATATAGCGAGAATATTTTAAACTTTGCTTTCTGTGTTACATTTACAGACCAAAATACACATTACTGTACACTATGTTAAGCATTATTAGCACACTACTGTATTATCCACACAGAAAGCTCTCTTTTATAAAAGGAATTAAGATATGTCAATTAACTCTCATTATATATCATTGTAATACACAATAAGTCTGAAACCTGTTATTGTAATTATAGGCAGTTTCTTCATTAAATAAAAACCAGATATTATGAAAATAATAATAATTCAAGGTAGGAATATTAAAATTAATTCATGGCCAGATCTATCATCATTAAATCAATTACTGACTTAATAGTAGCAAGATAAATGTTCATATTAAGCATTAATTATTAATCTATATGAGTGCCAATTAAATCAATTTTTCAACTGCATCTTCCCACATAAACTCTGTTGCAGATAGTCCTGTCAGCATACATGCTAAAAGCAAAGTTACAGAAGTGCAAATTATAACCAAAACCTACTATAATTCTCTTAATTATTTTTCATATAAAACATTCTCTACATTGTTTTTCAAATAATATCAAACAATTGCATTATGAAAAACAAAAACAAAACCTCATTAAGTTACAAAACTCCTCTTCTTTTCTTCAAGACCCTAAATTTGGAAAGAACCATTGCATTTTAAATAAGGTGACTTTAATAATCTTTTTTTTTTCTAGCAATAAAACCGAAAGGAAACTCAAGATACGTTATGGATTAACACAATCTTCTTTTCACCTCATAAATGTGATTATCAGCCTCTAGAACACGCCATGCCCTGTAAATGCATATTTGCATCTCCAGTGATATCACATTTTCTTTTACAAGGATACATTTGAAAGCAATTGCTTGTGATGCAGCATTCTCAAGGCCTGAATCAACAAAACAACATGCTTGACTAGAGCAGAAGCCTGAGCAATACTGTGAAAATCACACACAAAAATAAAATAAAATAGACTACCTCATTGTGTTAATATTTTTACGAAAGTAATATTGCATATAAATATTATAAATATTATTGTACAGGATACAACATAAATAAATACTTCATCACCAACCCAAATACTTGGTTGATATATGTATAATCAGCCTCCATACTGTCCTTTCAGAGCAGTGCATCTCTTTTCAACATTAAAACAAGCTTTGACCAACAGTATGTTAATGTGCCCACTTACAGGAAAATGCATTCACTTAAGACCCAGTCTTGCTCTCATTTGATTTTACTCTAGATTTCAATAAGAGCAAGAGCAGGCTGCTGAATTTTAAGCTTTACAAATGGCTTCATGATTCAAGTGACAATAAAATAAAGGGATTCAGCCATTACAAATTGCCTTGAGTAATTCAGCCATGTGGTTTTATCCTTTGAATCTTGAAAGCTGCACTGTAATTCAGCGACAAAATATAAAATAATGGGGATCAATGATTCCAAACTGATTCTAAACTGACTTTAAATCTCAGATCTTATGATATTTGACTTTATATAATATTAAGAAAATCACTTTGAAAAATCTCTTTTCTTAGAGTTTTATTGGATGTTTGAAGCATATCTTGGTTTAAAATTTAATCAGTAAAATCTGAGAATTTTCAGAATACATGCTAATATGAATGTCTTTTGCCATCTTTGGACAATTTATATCGTGATATAATATAGGTAAATCATACTATGCTATAATCAGTGGTACAAAATGAACCATTTGCGCCTGGAGGAAACAGCTTTGAATCCTGCTATAGAACTGAAATCTCAATCCCAACAATTTTTTGATGTCTAGTTTTGCTAGGATAAATTAACCTCCATAGTTTCATGTAACTTTGGTTCCTGTGCAATATTCCTGAAGGCTCCTGATACATAATGCATATTATGCATCAAAGGAGATTATGCTTTTCTATAATGGAAAAAAAACAAACAACTGGGGTAAATTTACATGGAAGTTTATAAAAATGATGCCAGCTGCTCCATAGTCTTTCTAATTACACCAAGTAAAGTCCCCCAACTCAGTCACAGATTGCTATCATGAAACACCATCCAAAACGCCTCTATTTATGAAGGAGTTTAAAGTTTAAGAAAAAAGTATTTGTAAAATGCTTTGCTCTGAGAGTTTTTTAAGAGGGGTTATTTGCTAAGTATAGTTTTAGCAATTATGAAACTGTTTTCTCTGCATACAGCTGATAAAACTCAAGATATGCACTGCCCAAATTAATACAGAATGTAGTTTATAGCATCTTGAAGATTTGTATTACAGTGCACTGTAGTTTTAAAAATATGGAATTTTTATGCAAGTAGCTAGTAGCAGTAGTTTAAATGTCATTCATTAAGAAGCTGAAGTTGTGGCAGTAATCATTACATAAATCATTTAACACATTTCATTAAATATTTACATTTATAAGGGCTGAATCAAAAAGGGTTGTTTTTATTTTTTAAAAACTATGCATGCTCCCTTTTTCTTTGGCCTCTTTAACATATAACATTCCAGTACTTTTATGATCTGTACTTCAAAACCTGTAGAGCATGCAGTTACTGATAAAGACTCTATTAAAATATCCAGAATAATCAGTAGCAGAGTTAAAAAAATGTATGTTGGGGTTGCCAATCCCACCTGACCATGCTGTGATGTGAGTCCCATGACTCAGCAGAGAGCAGCTGTGCATGTTTCTACTGTCTTGCAATGGATAGGGAAGGTACATAGCTGAAGAGCATGCAGGCCAGTCAAAATCCATTAAAAAGTGATTATATATATATATACATATATATGTATAACTTGCTTAGGTAACCTGTGTGAAATTGGTGACACGTTGCTCTACCTGGTTAAAAAGCACCAGAGCTGCATTCTTGATTACTCCAGCTTGGTTTTACCCCTGTGAGAAGTAAGAATGGTAGGTAGTGAAGTTCAAGACACAGGATCTCTAGTTTTCCTCTTTTTGGAATCTCTAGTTCAAACATGGCTTTAACACAATTAAAACATAATTATTTAATATTTTATGATCAGTTGGCATAAGGGAAATACATACCACCTGAAATGTTCAACAGACTTTTCTACAGAACTTGTTAGTTTATTTTAGAGAAATAAGAAATGCAGAATCTAGACCTAATAATCCACATTCTGAAACTGGGATTCATTAGATAAAAATAGAATTAATTAAATTAATAAAGACATGGTTAGCAGATTTGGAAAGTATTCCAGTGTTTATGTAGTGCTTGATGCATATTAATGAAAATGTGAAGATTCTTGTTTGTTTTATGCTCTAGTCTTCATTTAACTGACTATATGATTATCTCTTTTGTTTGCAAAATTGTACATACAGTAGGCGAAATACCTTGAAGAAGTATGTCTTCCCATTCCTCTTTTGTCCTCTAATAATGCTGGTAGAACTTACAGATCTTAATGAAAAGAAACCTGCTTTATTTCTGTTCAAATTAAATGTGATGAGATATCACATTGTGTAGATTCCTAGATTAGATTTAGTATGCCATGTAATTCTGACTCTATAATGTCTCTCTAATTGTTTCAAAAGAGTCTTGGACTGGTGTATGGATAGTGGCCCATGAGTGTATCCAGAGGTATGGTTTCATTCATTAGTTATCCATCATAACTTAAAGAATCTCTGACTTTTGAAGATACTGTCCCAGAATTGGTGAGGTTTAGAAAAGGGGCGTTTATATTGTTCGATATTTTAACAGAAATGTGATAGAAATTTATCCAACCAATTGATCAAATCACTACTGGGTATGTATTACCTAAGAAATTTACTGAAACCCAATGGCAATGCTTAGCTTTTGGGAATGCAATAACTGTGTTTCTGTCTTTTTACTTCATTTAGTCACAAAGGCACTAGTGAACCCAACAGAAAACTGAATTTACTATTTGTTTTGAAAATTCAGTGGATTAGTTGATGAAGGATATTTTAAATTTTATTAAAACAATCAGTTGTGATTTTATAAGTTAATTTAGCAGCCTTACTTATCAGAGCTGAATTTGTACTTAATGTACATATAGTATAGGTAGAAAAGCTTTTGGAATTCTGAATGATAGAGGCCTGTAGGTATATGTCTTTCTTTAGTTGTGAAATGAACTTTCAATAACTGATGAATATCTTTGAAATTACTTTTCCATGTTGAAATCCAAAACTTTATTCATAAAGTTGTGATTCAAATATAATGAACAGTTGTTAAGCAGTACAGAAATACAATAGTTAGGAGTCTTGTGTTTTATAAGATTAACATAGTCTATTCAATTAACTGGTTGTCAAGACTGTTTTATAATAGAAACATCAATTTTATAACAGAAATAGCATCCACAATACTAACTTTAAAAACCACCAAATTATCCCCTTCAGTTACTTCAAATTTTCTTATTATCTTCAAAGTTAATTATCTCAAGTATCTTATTTTCAGAGCAGAAATCTGTTATTTCTGATGGTTATTTCATTTCACCTCTGTTTTCTGATAGTAGATATTTAAAAAATCCTCCTTTAAAGTATCAATGAAATGTTAGCTTCTTTCAGGTACTTTCAGCCAAATATCACTCTAAAGCAGTGGGTAACTTTTAAATCTAATAAAAATAATTATTTTATTTCATTCAGAGACTTCCCAAAATTTCTAGCAATATGTATTAGAAAGATTGTACTTAGGTCTGAAACTTGCAACCGGGTTCCAGTACACATTATAGCAGATTTGGGAAGTTATTAACTAGCACATTGAATAGAAAGTGTTTCTATGAATGGGAAAACAAAACAAAACAAACAAAGAGAAAACAACAAACAAACTACAAAAACCCCAAAACTAAACAAGAAAACAAACAAACAAACCCAACCAAAACAGGAACCAGCCTTCGAAAAGAAACCTGGTGGCTAGAGTTGTTTTGTACCATAGTATATCTGATAATAAAAATAGCAAAAATTAGAATTTTTTCATAACTCATCTACAGTTAGAATTTCTATAATTACCTGCTCTTGGCATATTCCTCAGGGGCACACAGCCCCTGCCCTACTTCCAGCATGACCTGTTATTGCTGACACACTTTAAATAATTGTTCTGCTCATAACATCAGTGACAGTCAGCAAGACAACAGAAAAACATGGCTCATTTTACAGTTCTTGTGCAGATCTAGCTTTTCCACAACTCTGTTGTTAAATAAAAAGTTACTAAAGGGAATACCTTCTGAGGGTATTTTAAATGCTAAGTACTGCCACAGTTAAGGCAGGGAAAGTTCTGCCCCATCTCTTACCCATCCTTTTTGCAGACCAGGCCTTCTCCTAGCAGGAATGTTGTCTCAGTGGTATTCCTTGAGAGGCAAAATAAAGCAAATGAAGGTGTACTGTTCTATAGAAGTAACTTAAACACTGCTCCCATTTTCTCTTATCTTCCTCAAAAACAATCAGAAGGCAGCAAAAGATTCAACAGTGCTGTTGACTTAGTAGGAGAAGATGGGAATCTTCAGAAATTACTGTCATACATCAGAACATCTGTTCATATGTTACCAAAACAGGTGGATTTTTAGACACGCAAATTAAAAAAAGCACTTTCTCCTTCCGCTAACAATCACCCAGAAGGAATGGAATAAGGAATCCAGAACAGAAACTGCATTTGATACAGAAGTCACCATTTTCAGAGCACTGGTAAGAAATTCCAGTCTTGTTGGATACTATGCACAATATGCACACTTGCACTGTACAAATACATGTCAAACAGTTAAACACTGAAGACTTGGCTGTGAGCAGAACTTGAGGGAAGCACTATTGCTCCAGCTTCACAATGGTAGTGATTATTATATTTTATGGAAATCTTGAGGCTCCACAGAATTTCTAAACTTATCCTATCCCCATTGAAATTTTCTCCAGAAGTTCTTAATATAAACACAATCCATCATTTACTGGGAGATTTCCCACAGTCACCTGAAATTTCCACTTTCAAATTGCTTATACAGACTTTTGGATTTAGTTCTCTTCTGGAAGACATACAGATACATCTGAAGTCCAGCAAAAAATGCAAAATCTATTTTGATTTATTATGGTCCTGAAACTTCAGGATGGCCTTAGAAGAAAAAAGCATGATGCCTGAACCAAGCAAAGATGGGAATGAACAGAGCGATTGACTTATGAAAGTCACCTTGAAATTGGCATCATTCAGAACTTCTCAGCACAACAAAGGTTTTTACTCCGTTTTCTTGGGGTGTACTTACATCATATATTCACTTGGAAAGCAGAGAAGTTTCTGCTTTTGCATTGCATTTTCTTTTGTCCTCAGCTGTTCTGATAGACTATATGGCAGCACATTGTAAACTGAAATATTCAATCTATCTTAAAAAAGAAATAAACAAATAATACCTATGGGATGATGTTATTTAACTTACATCGCTCCAGTGACATACCTTATAGTATAGACCCACAAGAACTGTATCAGAGAAAGTGGTAAATATTGCCAGGGGATTGAGAGCCAGGTGTGGATGGGAACTTCCCAAGCCAGCTCTGCTACTGAAGCTACCATGTCACATAGCCACACAATGAAGCATCTGCAGAGTTTATAAGCTTCCCAACTTCCTAATGCATATTACAAACTATTAAAAAAGTAACATATTCAGGAAATTTTTAGGTATGTAACTTGATAAGATGGAGTTACTAAGATGTCACTCATCACTGTGTTTATCAAAATTAACCATGTGGAAAGCAGAAAATTTATAGTAAAATTATTTTAAAAAAGCCATCAGAATATATGAGAAGAATTAGAAGACTTTGCTAAAGGTTCATTGGAAAAGACAATTAACTTTTATTAAATCGTCTTATGTGAAAAATACTTAACTCTCAGAACAAGAGACACTCTGAAAGCTGTTTTTATATATACTAGTTGATCTCATACATGATATTACTTTACACTTTCTGTATCTCATATTCTTAAGTTCTCATAAACACTACTACTATACTATCTTATGCATCTACACTGAAAATGTTTGTCTCATAGCTGAGCAACTCAGATGATAGAATATCTTGCTCTTAATCTTACAAATGTTAAGTAAACTTCATTGCAGTTGCAAATAAACACGCACTCTTTATATTCCTTTATGTTCTTTAGCAAAGAAAAACATACTATGGTTACACTGGATCATGTCTATCCATTAATGTTATGCCATATAGTTTGGTATTGCTGAGGAATACAGTAGTATTTGAAAATGTGGCAGCCATACAGCTATGATACAGTCATGAATGCAGAGCTTCTATATAGAAGAGCTTGCTTTATGGTAAACAAACCCTTTTGTATTAATGAGTTACCACACAGCATCATAGCTTCTAATCTAACTGAAAACATTTATCCATGGTTCCTGATTTGTTAAACCTCACAGTTCCTACATTTCTAACAGCATTGAATATGATTATGAGCTGCTAGTGCATTTATTAGCTTGTCATTGATTATTACTCCAACTCACAACATTGAGATACTGCTTTACCGTGACATTGGTTAGTGTCTGGATTACTTCAATTCAGCCAGTCATAGTTTCTGAACCCAAAATCTGTATGAATACTACTCACAAAACTTTTTAGATAATCCAGAATATCTCACTGGTTTATGATGACTCAGGGTTCATTTTTGGAACTATGCTAAATACAAAAAAAAAATAAAAATAAATCTCCACACATATATTTCATTGGGTATGCAAAGCTCTATACTCTTGATTGTTCCTTAGACTTCTTCAATATTCTTATTCCATAAATCCTGATCCCATTATAGGTATTACAGAAATAATGCTTTATGAAATGTATGTTAGTACTAAACCTTAAAAAATTGTGAAAGAAATAATCATGTTTAAAATAATACATCTTCCGAATGATAATAAGCAGAGTATTTAAAATGTAAACTTTAAGGAACCCCTAGTATACCATCATGTAGTATACTTTTTTCTTGAATTATAATTACATAAAATAATAAAATATAAAATATATTTACATGGGATAAGACAGTTTTTAAAGAATTCTAAATATATAATTAAGAAATATGTGAATGCATGGCTACAATTTCATTATTAAGATACAAAAAATCCTACCTGTTTGCTTTCTTCCATATCAGATTCACTGCTAAATTCTTCTGTATTTAAATTTTCAAAATCTGATTCTCCAACTGCAATTGGCACAGTGACAGTGAGGCCTGGGTTGTTTATGAATGACATGTAATCATTTTCATCGATTACATATTTTTCCACACTGCTGCCAGTGCCTACACCACTGGTGGTTCCATTCCCATCTTTAAGATAATTCAGATCTTTGCTTATTTCAACAGCAGTATGATTGGAAATGCAGCTGTCTTTCTTGCCATTTAGCTCTTCAAGTGCTTTGATTTCTTCTAAAGCTTTCTTCTTTCTAACAAATGCTTTTTGGATGAACTCCCGTATCTTTTTTTTAACATAATCTATTCCTTTCTGAATCCTTGCCACAGCAATCTGGAGATTGTTCATTTCATTATCATCATCTGTAGCAGCAAGGTTGTCTGAACTAAATGAGCTCAGCAGCAAGGCCAGAAATAGGTTCAATACCTAAAAGAGGAGAGAATACAGATGTATAGTAAATGCATACATATAAGCAGTGAGTATTTTTTCCAGATCCTGTCAAGCAGCCTGTCACTGTCTGTTTAGAAAAACAACATTCACTAATTTTAGACAACCTTATACAACACCTTAAATTACAAAAGATCTCCTTACTTATTTTGATCAGCATTCATTCAGAGGATGAAAACAGACAAGCTAATACCTAAATATTTTGAACTTTTGATCTTTGAAGCATCATGGTTGCTTAGACTCTAAAATAAAAAATAGTTACAGAAAGTATAGTTATACACCTTCATCTGAGGTTTGAAAGACTTCTGTGTAAATGTCTTACAATCACTTGGAATTTAAGTAGAATTAAATAAACATGTTTTGTAAAATTAGATGGGTCTATGATGCAGATATTTTAGAAATTTGTATCAGTTAATACTATAATAACCTGCTTATACTTTTGAAATAAAGATGAAAATTTGGTTTGCTTTCATGTAGGAATTTGAAATAAAATGAACTTATTTCATCAGCAGATAATAATCTTAGCACCTGTATTGCCTGAGAACTGTGGTTTATTGCCTAAGAATTAAAACGTCATTGTTGTTGGTTTAATATAATCTCCTATAAACTGTAGCATACTTTCACATTTCCAGAAAAGAACCCTGAAGGTAAGAAGACTCTTGGAACAAAGAAGGCAATATTAGTCTGAAACAGTATTTCTATGTGATGCAGATAATGCTTAAAAAATAGTAGAGAAGCCTTTTGATCATAAATAACTTTCTGGTGCTCTGCATATTTCTGCTGATATAATGTCAAGATTGCAAGGTCATGTAAACAACTAGGATTCAAACATTTTATATTCTATTTTATAATAATTTAAATCATGCTAAAGTATACCACTAAAAGAAGAGGATTTTGACAGGTAATGAAATATGGTTTGTAGGCATATCAGAAGGAACTGCAAAGACTGACAGTAAAAGAAATCTAAAAATAAAGTAAAAATGTAAATGATGCATTCCAGTTATACTCCTGATTTCTTATAAGTTCTCACCAATTCAATATTTATCAATTGAACCTTTGGCATTTTAATTTGTCAGCTTGAATTAGACTTTTTCTATAGAGGTTTCCTCTACAATTTTGAGTTAGAAGCTTTCAAGCACATTTTTCAGATGGACATCCAATCATTCTATATTTCATTTTTGGTTTTTACAGCTAAACAGGCCAAAAGGTTCAGTACTTAAATTCAAGTTATTCTAGATAAGAACAGTACATTATGCTTTATTTTCACTAAGTCAGAAGTATTAGTGCTGGAATTAGATGTGTAATGGGTGTAATAAAGTCTGTCAGATTTTTTTTCTCTGAACAAGCAGCTACCCAGGAGCTGGTGCAGCCTAAGCTTTATTATTTCAAGAGTAGTTAGGAAGACATTTGGATTTGAACAGCACCTCTAAATTAGCTGCAGCACTCCCATGATAAGGTCTTTGATTTGACATTTTGGTGCATTCCTAAATTCCTGAATCCATAGTGAGAGTGTTTCAGGGTATAGAAATGAATGACAAATGGGAGAAGGGAATCATCACATGTTTTAACCCAAAATCTAGCAATTAATTTGGTATTCCTAACAGAAGTATGACAAACATTCTCATTGCCTAGTTTTAAGTTATGTACTTAATATTCAAAAATGTTCGTTACGTACCACTAGGTTTCCAATCACCATGACCAACATGAAAACAATAAGGCACATAGTTTGGCCTGCAACCTCCATGCAGTCCCACATCGTTTCTATCCATTCTCCACACAGCACTCGAAACACAATCAAAAAAGAGTGGAAAAAGTCATGCATGTGCCAGCGTGGAAGTTCACAGTCAGTAGAGATCTTGCAGACACATTCCTTGTAGCTTTTCCCAAACAGCTGCATCCCAACCACAGCGAAAATGAACACAATGATGGCCAGCACCAGGGTCAGATTTCCCAAAGCCCCCACTGAGTTGCCAATAATCTTAATCAGCATATTTAGAGTTGGCCAAGATTTTGCCAATTTGAAAACTCGAAGCTGTAAAACAGAAGAACAGTATCCAATTATTCATGGTATTAATTGTTATGAAATCATTTCTATATATTTCATATTTCAATTACCCTGTATCTAAATGATGTCTCCTTTCACCTTTAGAAACTTGAGTTTCAAAATTTAGGTTTCCAGTTCCTTGTACACTACTAGACATCATCAGTCCTAAATCCCGATTCAACTCATAAGAAATTAAAAATAGTCTCTATGTTCACTTGAATTACATTGCAATTATCACGAAGTCCCCAACTCAGACTTTGCCTCTTTTAGTGACTTTAGATTTCTATAAATGAGATGCACTTTTTGGACATGTTGAAGAAAAGTCTTTCTCCTTTACTTAACTCAAGCAGAATATTACTAAAAATAAACCTGCACATATGAAATGTGAACAGATTAACTGGATTGTAAGTGTATAGACACTTCCAGATCTCTTTCATCTTAACTGGCAGAGAGATGGAAATGTTCTTCCTAGAAAGAGAAACAAGCTAGAGTTGTTAATCACACACAAACAATTACTCATAAGTGTCTTTAACAATATATTTTCTATCATTTAAAATAAGCATTATTTGTCTTACAAAGTGTGTCTTACAACATTGAGAGAAACAAACAAAGGAAAGTTTTATACTAAAGTACAACTTGAAAGAGAAAAAAAGTGAAATTATTTGAAAAAAATTAGCAAGTGTTCAGACAATTATCATAGAATGATAGAATGGGTTTGGATGGAAAAGACCTTCAAGATCATCAAGTCCAACTTTATTCCTAGCCCTATCAAAAACCACTAAACCATGTCCCTAAGCACAACA